>JAOBRB020400967.1:0-10197 GCA_027575285.2 Zoanthus pulchellus | reverse complement strand
GCATTGCCATGGAAACATCCCACGTTGTGTAGTACCCAGGGATTGTGTTTTTAGTTTGTGAGGCGATGGCGTCGTTGCAGTGTCTTGTCGCTGCGGTAGCCGCTGTTAAAAGTGGATTTTTGCAAATTTTGGAGCCTTTTTTGCCTCTCTTAACTACTGGATAGCATCATGAAGCTTGAAGGTAGCTTTTGCGCTTACTTGCTGAAAGAAACCAGCGAGGTGTCACTTTTTTTTAGCGATTTGTACGGCATATTTCCACTCGGTGGGTTTGCAAAGGCGCCAAACGAAGTTGGCTTTGAAGCTCGAAGAGAGGCAAATTCACTGAGCTACCAATGCATTTATTGAAAGACTGAGGAACACTAGAGGAATAAAATTTTGGCAGAACTAAGTGGAGGCTCTAGACTTAGTAAAAAAATGATTAGTGCAGGAAATGCGGTCTGTCCTAGTCAAAATTTTCGGGGTATCCCAGAATGCATTTAGGTCGTGCAAATGGCGGGAAACACGTTGGGGCAAGATTGGCACAAAGAAATGGCTTTAGCTCTATCCGTAAACTAAAAAAATGCTAGAAAACTTCACTATATCTCAGTACTAGATCTGCATTTTGTTGTGAAAGCTAATTATTTTGCTGGAAATAAAAATTTCATCAATAAGTTTAAGGCCAAATATCGTTGATTTCCCGGTCCAATGACTTTGTGCAGAAATGACAGTTTATTCTTGCATCACTGGCCTTCCAAACTTAAAGAAACTACCAAAGTTTCCTTTAAAAACAAAGTCGAAACATGTTTTTTTTTGTTTAACAAAGATTGAATTTGTTAGCGGTTGAGGGCGGTGTAGTTGGAAAAGGGTTGATATTTTCCAGAGTGATTTTGGGTTGTCTTAGCTTTGCTGGACGTCATGGTAGGTGTGGTTTCATTCAGCATCTATAAGTGCTCTTTTCACGGTATTGCGTGCCTCTGTATTTTCCCATTTTTCAACATTACGCGTTAAAAGAAATTGAATGTCAATACTGTTTCTGATTTTCATGAATTTCTTAATGTTATTAAAAACAAACGGACAGAGCCGGTTACGCAACACGATCGTTTTGATAGGGGCATGATGAGATAGTGTGGATTGAAGAATGTTGTTGAAGTTGTTGAGCTTGACATCAACATCGGACTCTTCAAAAATTTGACAATAAATCCTCTGATTTAGCAGCTAAACGAGTGTGAAGGCATTAGGATCACAACATTTGAAACTCCTAGTTAAGATGACACATTGGTTTGGGAGCCTTCACCTTAAGTTTTGCGAAAACGGGAAGATGATCACTGATAGGCGCGTTAATCACGCCACTACTCCAAACGAGCGAAGGCGAAGAAACCAAGATAATATCCAATGGGGACTCTGTAGTCTCAGTAATCCTCGTTGGGGAATTAATGAGTTGAATAAGGTTCATTTCTAGTTATTCATCTCAGTTGAGATCTCCTAAAATTGCGACTTGTTTGTAAGGCTAGGGCGTGGACAAACATGGGTTTTAGTGTGTCCTTAAAAAACCTAAGAGGACAGTCATCCGGCCTGTATGTCACACACACAATTATGGATTTAGATTTCCTGAGCTGGACAGAGAGCCAGAGTTGATGGCAATTGCGATCAGAAATGCTAGGAAAGCTTTTTAAAAGCTCTTTACGAATGTAAGCACAGACACCTCCTCCACCTTTATGCAAAAGGTCAAGTCTAAAGAGTCTATAAAAAGAAATACGAGAAAAATATCATATATAAGCCTTAGGCGGGATTCGAACCCCACATCTTCGGTTTACTAGTCCGACGTGTTAACCACTACACTACAAGGACCAACCAAGCTGGTAACGCAGCCGGACAATGCTACATAGATGGTAACTGTAGGAGTTCCCAGGGCGATATATTTCTCTAACGGTAAGTTGAACACAGTAATTTTTGGTACGCATATATGGTATTATATGTTGACAAATGTAATTACATTTGTCTAAAGAGTCTATAACCCTTTAATTCCATAGATACTAAAGTGACGGTTGTACTGAGCCATGTTTCGGAGATTGTTATAACGTCAAATTTCCCGCTTCTCGCCAACTCTCTTAATTTAATTAAATGTGCGATGTTTCGAAGCAAACGAACGTTTAAATGGAAGAGTTTCAGCCCTGATATCGACTACAAACGATCTGATTCCATGTAATTGAGAGGAACGGTGCTCGAATATTCCACACGCTGCAGGGGTTTTATTATGACTAGTTTCTCGTGTAGCTGATTGTTATATACTGGCGCGAGAATTTAAGTCCGGTCTTCCATTTTCATAACTCAATGATGAGATTGGGCCAGGATTCGGCTCAATATCCATATGACCGGTTAAATAATCCTAAAAAAGCCTTTCTGGAAGGGCCAGGATGACCATGCCATGTTTTGTGGTCTTGCTAATCGAAGATACAATATTCAATGAAGAATCGTAATTAACACGTTTGATAACTTTCTTAAGAAGAACGATATAAATATCCTCCAAACTCGCCGAATGTTAGTTTAAAATCGAAGAAATAACTTGTCTATTGATGCTTTTAGGATTCCCGGCTACGCTAAAGGGAGTATCTCTGCGCTTTGAGAGCGAAAATATTTACATAAATAAAAATATAGGAACACTACAATAAAACGTGCTGCCATGCCATAATTATTACATTTTCGTAGAATAATGCTAGTAGTACAACCCTACAGTAATAACGGTCTAACATGATCCTACAATATGATTAGCTACTATACTTGAGGTCGATTTGTGATACATAGCAGATGAAAATAATATTTAGTCCCGCTTTGCTATAATATCAACGGATTTCATCGATAATTTAAATTACACATCTATTGTTGACCGATTAGTAGGTTTATACTAAAACAATTAGACCTCTAGTTATCATGGACTACGTGTTTGAATAGCGTAGTTCACTCGTCCTCCAGGTATAATTGTTAAATAACCCTAGTATTCAAACAAATAATCATTTAATCTACTTACTCTAGAAAAGTCAAGAAAAGTGACCGTAGCAATCGAAGCTCGCTGAAGAGGAACTTCTATAGTTTTGTTAAAATATATTCATTAAGTTCAACTATTTTACCCACCTTGTGCAGCGTAGGTACTATCGATGGGTTTCTCTTATTGAATGCATTCCTCATAACAAGAACAAAGTAACTGGCAAGTTCAATGGCTGTTGCCTTGTCCATTGTTTCCTCCATGCATGGCAAAGTTCTCTTAAAGAATTCAGCTGCCTTCACAATTCGCAATCTATCAGCACAAAATGTGTAGTAAAATAGAAGAAAGTAAGGATAATATCCCCGTAGGTGGGAAGATAGTTTTTAACTCCATTTTCTATGGTGAGGGATATGAAGAAGATTGGGGCGGAATGGAGAGTTTCCATTGAATATTAATTATAAACTATACTATCTCCGAGATGTAGTTCGTTCAAAGGAAGCCACTGATTTAAAATTTTAATATTATAATAAAGCGACGATATAACGCGTGCTCTGATTGGTTCAAATCTATGCTTTTATTACACCGATATAGTCATGGTTTTCGCTTGATTGTTTTGCTGCTTGTTTTGTTATATCATAAAGCTTTATACTGTATCATAAAGCGAAACGTTGTAAAATCTCTCGCCTGCGGCTTGTAATTTTTTAACGTTCTCGTGTCTTTCAACATTACGCGTGCTCTATTTCGCCGATAAAGTCATAGAAAGTTGTGCTTTAATGTTTAAATATATGTTTCTGAACTAAGAGCTCATTAAAAATGAAGTATATAAATTCTAAAAATTATCCGTGTATGTTCGGCTTTGATCTCGAATGGATATTTCAACAACCGTTCGCCACTTCTGTGTTGGAATAACCAAGAGTAACGTGCCACAGGAAGAGTAGTGACTGTGTGAGGGGTGCAAGTCCTCTTCAACAGTAATCCACTCGTTCACACTAGCTTGCTCTGAAGGTGGCGGCATTATTTCACAGGGTTTGCCACCGGGACGGGAGAATTTATTCACTTTAATACGTAGATATTTAGAAAGAAAATAGTTACCTTGTATATGGGGCATTATCAATTTTATTTTACTCCAAAGCTAATGTCCCATACTTCCCCAGCTGGGAGGGGGTGGGGTGGGATGGTGGTACATAATACATTGTGTGACACTTTTTCAGAATATTAGATTTGGAGAATCAGGCTAAACGTTGTAAGTTGATCATTATCATGTATATTTATGTATGTTCTTAAATTTCAGACATTTATTACATTTCAAGCATTTTTAAGAAACAGTTTGCTGGCATGTGTAGCTAACAAAATAACGGTCAGTAATGATTTCTTAGCACTAAATAATAACAATTTAATACTTTATTTAACGTCCATAGCGAAGGAACTGGTTGCCCATTCTTCCTAACCAGAGGTTAACTTAATCGGTTGACGGCTCAGATCTCGGCGTGAAAGTCAAATTTTCTGAGGTAGGAAAGCCGGAGTATCGGGATAAAAACCCTCGGAGTTAGACAGAGATCGACAAATGACAGCCCACATTTTGAGCCCAGGAATTGATCCTGGATCCTGATCCTGAATTGATCCTGCCAATCTGACTTCCATATGTTATTAGATGCATTTTTTTTCTCGGTTTTTGATCTTGGGACGTCCATAACTGTTTCGAATTGCACGCAAATCTATAAGCAACTAATCCCCTGGGCCCAGTTGTTCAAAAGCCGATTAGCGCTAACCCTGGGTTAAATGTTTAACCCACCATCTTGTTTGCAATTTTACAAGGAGAGATTTTTGCTGTAATTTGGGGATTAACAAGACTTTTCCTAGAAAAATCCAAACAGTATTCATAAATATTAGTTTAACGTTTCCTAAAGAAGAAACTCATGTTTGAATTTTTGCTTAACCCAGGGATAAACTTAACGAGCCTTTGAACAACTGGGCCCAGCAAAGCTAAAAAAAGAGTTTTTTAAAAGAATACTTGTAATCACTACTTGTCACGATCTCATATTTGAAGAACGTGTCAGTCTATCATATAAGTAGAGGCTCGAACACTGACTATTTAACATTCTAGATTAGGTGAACTTAACTCTGCAACTCCTGTTTAAAATATAAAGAACCGAGGAACGCATAAACAATAAAAAGTAAACAAATATTCGACTGCTAAATCCACTTATTGTTGCATTAGTACAAAAATGCATGAACCAATACACTGACCTTCTGTGTCTCTCCTTGGCATTGTGTCTGTCTGCTGGACTCAAGTTGGGATCTGCAATGGTTTTCATTCCTTGGTCTGTCTCCTCAAACCTCTCAAAATAAGGACGTCTTAGAACCGAAAATGGACACTTGTTATAATCCAAATCGTCTGAATGGTTCATGGTAACATCCGGGAACTCCATTGCTGCCTGTTGTCTGATTACACTATCACGTAATGTGCACCTAGGAGCCTTGTTTCTTGGACTAGAAACGAGGTTAATAAGATATTTATCACATGTTTTTCTACCATTTTTGTCATAATTAAAAGTAATACTTAATTTCCAGTAGCGCGCGCATAAAAAGTCATGTTCAAAGGAAGCCACGAACAAAATCACAACTACGATTTGTTAATCAGTTATTTATTATATGGCTTTCTATTTCTTATATGGCTTATTTACCTTTTTTGTCATATCGGAAGTACTTTTTAACTTCCTGTTGCGCATGCACAGCGCAAAAATATTGACCGGTTATTACATGATCATCTTGACCGATCATTATGCGTCAACAACCAATCTCATTGCGAGAAATTTCAAGTCATATAACAAAAAAGAATAATCTTAAAGGTGATAACGATAATGATATCTTGATAATGACAATTATTTCTGACGGCGATGATAATGACAGTTACTGCTAGCGAAGATGATTGAAAATGATGACGATAATGACCGTTGACAATGACGAGGACAAAAACAGCCAACAATGATGAAAATGACCTCTGACGATGATAATGACGACCGGCAATGATGACAATTACTGCTGATAATGATGATAATAACCGCTGACATTGATGATGACAATGATTGCTGATAATGACGATAACTGCTTATCATAAGCTCGCTCAACAAAAGACCATGAACACTTCGTAGAAATATAAAAAACATTAGGAAATCGATTTATGTCTAGGGACAAAAGCATATTTCGGTTGCCAATTGAGTTTCAAAGCAGCCTGGTTAGCCTAGTTGGTAAGACGCCAGCCTATCGTGCGGGAGGTCTCGGGTTCGATTCCCGGCCGGACCAACACTCAGGGTCTTAAAATAATTGAGGAGAAAGTGCTGCTTTTGCTCTAACATTGCTCTAACATTGCTGCAATTGATTAAACTTTCACTATTTCTAGGAAAAAGACGTTAAACCGTAGGCCCCGGAGTAAGATCCTTGTAAGGGACCTGGAGTCCTATTATCTCTACTTCTTGGAACCTCACCAAGTTCCTAAATGTTCATAAGTCCTAAGTCCCAAAGCACTGAAGATGACAAAAAACCCACCACAAACATGCTATCCTTGCATGTTGTTATTTGCTGTCAATCGCATTGGTATCCCATTTTCATTCTATTTAAACTCACAGCACCATTCATCCTTAAAGTTTTTATTTATTTTTAAAAAATAAACAAAGCTAAATCCTTTCGATCAATAGGGAAAAATATCGCCCTGGGAACCCCTACAATTACCATGCACATAACGTTGTCCGGCTACGTTGCCATCGTGGTTGGTCCTTGTGGTGTAGTGGACTAGTAAACCGAAGATGTGGGGTTCGATTCCCGCCAAGGGCTTATATATGATATTTTTCTCTTACTTCTATCTAAAAATCCTTTCGAGCCGAGTGGCCCATGGAACCAGGGCTTATCTTCGGTTTCTGTAGTGTTTTAAAAGCGGATGAGAGTCCATTTGACTCCCCCTGGAAGGAAACTAATCCATCGCTGGTTAGCTCCTAGAAGACGCTGGTTAGATCCCAGCAGACGCTGGTACTCATTTTCCTACCCCGGAAGGATGGAAATCTGAGTAGATAAGATAAAAAAGAAAACTGTGTACTATGTACATAGGTTTCCGAAAATACTAATTTTATATCTTATCATTATTTACAACCCAAGCTAACCGTAATTATATGCGACTAATGTTAAAACAAAAATGTTGACAAAATCCATGTCATTCTGATACCGTACAGCTTAAGTAAAACGGCAAGTTAAAACATCGTGATGCTCCTTAATTCCAGAATTGGATAAAAAATGTTTTTATCAATAATTACTAATGTTTGTGAATATATTTATATCAAATATAAATTTTAAATATTAACTGAAAACAATTTTCATAAAAACTGTCTAAAAAACAAAGAGTTTTGTTAATTTGATTATCTTTAGTGTTTTTTAACAATCTGTTAAAACAAATTCGTTTTTTAATCCAGATCTTTGATGAAGTAACATTATAAGGTCTCCTTTTTTCAAATTAGTAATCACAATAAAAAAAGTTTACAATTGATAAAAAAAAACTTGTAAGTGTAATAGGGTAATATAACTACATACGTTTTTTGTAGTCTGTGCTCGCTAACGTCATTTGAGGATGCAGGTGTTTTATGTTGTCGAGGGCTGATTGGCCTTAGCAGCTGTTCGATGCCCGGCAGAATACTCTGGTTCACACTTGTTTCACCTCCACTCTGCTGTCTTACTTCCACTGAATCATTTGCCTTCAGAGAAAAGGTGGTCAAACTATCGCCTGAATAGACAGCTTTACTGTCATCTGCAGAGTGGTCTACCGATCTTCCACTGTCTGCACTGCATTGGTAATTTTTCTGAGGGGTTAATGGCGGCATTGGTTGAAATTGGTTGTAACCCAGTTGAGGCACTGGAAAGAATAGATTGTTAAAAGCCTGATGAACTGAAGGAGAAAAATTGAATGTTGGATAACTAGCCAGGTTTCCTTCACTTGTACCAACGCCATGGACTCCACCAGGGTACAAGGGCCCGTTTTCTTTCTGAAAGTTTCCAGGAAAGGTGACAGCTCCGAATGGTACAAATGGTATTGGATTTATCCCTGTGGAAAGATTATAAATTATATTGATCCCTGGATTTATAACATTAATCCTTGAATCAATGTCGGATTGTGGTGAGATTGACATTACATTATTTACGGGTTAAAAACTGACGTGAGTGATTTGTTTACATGTATAACGGGAAATGATAAGACGGTAAAATAAACTAAGTAAATAATCTTTTGAATCTTTTGAAGTTTCGACCATATTAAAAGAAAAGGATTAAACCACGGTAGTGAGCTTAAAAAAACAGATAAATTGAAAAATGATAAATTCTGCACTATTGCAAAGGCAAATCTTTTTCAATGAACATAGTTTCATTTAAGTTACATTTAAAATCTTAAGTACTAACATGGCCCGAATTATCGATTCGTTACGAAATATTTGGAAAAAAGAGTTTCTTCCTAATGTTACAAAAGAAAAAATACGGATTGAACTTAAAGCTGAAATTGAGCAAGTAAATTATTCGATCAGGCAGTTGGTGAAAAAACTCTCAAGACTTCTCAACAAATGTTAAGCGATAAATATGATTCACTTTGAACAGAAGGTAAAAAAAATGTATCTTGTCTTACCACATGGAATGAAAGTACTAAACGTAACTTAAGGAAGACAGTGATAACATTATGATATTCAAGTTCAACTGGATGCTACGAAGCAGTACTCAAGACGTTATTGCTTGGAATAATCTGTCATTACAATTACTCCTAATGATTCTCCGGTCAAACTAGTTCAAGACGTTGTTGAAGTTAGTAATGATGATACATGCAAAATTTGTAAAATTTGTCCGTAGAGATAAACAAGATCTTTCTAAAAAAATTGTAGGCAAACAGCGAACAAAAAGGCAAACTCTCCACCATCGATCTGCCGGGAAATGGGCAAAGGTGTTGACTATAATCCGCCTATCTTTATTAAAGAGACCTTAACTTAATATCGAAGCAAGCTTCTAGGTAGGATTTATTCTTTTAGAAATAATAACCACTATAATTAGCTTTGGACTAATGCTTTTAAGATATGTCTACGTCATTTGGATACTTTCCATACTGATTCTTTCCAAACCTTCGTAGAGTTTGCCAGGTTTCTCGACTCCCTTAAGTTTTATTTTACACAGCATATTTTATATTTAACAATTATTCCACGAGCGCGCCTTAAATATGAAATGGTAGAGAGCCAACCAGGAGCGTAGCACCAAGTTGGCTATAATCATCTAGAGTAATATCCAACAAGGGCGAATGGAATAATTGTTTTATTAAACTTCAATACCTTTCAATACTTGAAAACAACAACAAACTTTAAAATAAATTGATAACCGAGAAATTTTTGTTAAAGTCCATATATGGTCATTCGGTACATGAACTGATAAGCGAGCTTGAGTGAGCCAATCAGAACGCTAGAAACGCAATAACGTTAAAAATTTAATACTTTAGTTTAGTCTGGATCTATTACTGTACATCGTGGCTTTAATAGAATTTTGGTCTCCCCCATTTAATGATCTTAATGACAAAGACTTATGTTTTCTTTTCGGATCTGGTAATTTTGACACGTCAACTGTAATATAACTAATTTTTTTCTTAATCATTCATTTCCACGGCGGCTTGCTCAAAACTATTCTCCACTGGCCCCCGCTCATTTCCTCCAAAAAATATTGCTGTTAATTTATGTATAAATATATTAATATTGAAGTGAAAAAATAATAAACTGAACGGAAACTGAGTGTTTTACTGTAAATACGCCAACCACAAATTTCATATGAAGCAACATTAGATATGAGTGACATATTTTTCATGTCCTCACTAGTGAAGATATCAATTACTTCACCCTTAGTATTCCTCATCTTTTTCGTCTAATTTTTTTCTATATTCAAAACACTCATGTTTATGTGGTAAATAGAAAATTACACGTTGGCTTGAACATAGTTTACCTTTTCATGGAATAATAATAATAATAGTAGTAATAATATTAATAATATAATAATAATAGTAATAAAAATATTAATAGTAATAATAGTGATAATAGTAATAATAGTAATAATAGTAATAATAATAATAATAATATATAAATGAATAATTATTCATAATAATTATAGTGATAGTATTTGATAGTTTATTGTAAATAGTTTGTTTTCCTTTTAGACAGTATAGGTTACGCTACTAGTGC
>JAOBRB020400856.1:0-10197 GCA_027575285.2 Zoanthus pulchellus | reverse complement strand
TTTAGCAAAGATTGAAATTGTTAACTTAGTGAGTATTCCAGGCATCTTTTAGGGCGGTATGTACGCAAAAGGGTTAATGTTTAAGCATACAACTTACCAGCCCCTCACCCACTCTTCACCAAGCCCTAACTAAATCCTCACCTTCACTAGGCACGTACTTCTGCACCAATTGCTTGGTGGATCCAGAACCTTTTGACAAATCAAAGCGGAAAGGTCCGCATTCCTGATGCATTACATACTTCGAAGACAATGCGTATTCACCTTCAATTACATCAAGGCTTCTTGGGTGTTCTTCAAACTGACATGAGAAACAAAACTGGAATTTATACTTGTTTATGTAGGTAATTTAGTTACTTTCTCTTCTCTTAGAACAGTACAAACTGATTCATATCTTCATAATTTGTTTTGAACATATTTATATCCTTAACTACATTTAAGATTTCTATATCCCCCCAAAGACAAAGTTATAAACAAAGATCCGCCCTTCGTCAGATCAACACAGTTGCTACTTGCAGTTGTAACACCGATACAATTGACAATCTTTATTTGTATAAGTTATGCGTTGTATGTACGTAATTGAGCACATACTAAATAGGGTTTCAAAAGAACATAAAACAACATCGCGGTTTTACTATAAATCGTGTAAAGACAAACCGGTGTAATGATGGATTCCGGAGTAGCTCTTGGAGTATTTCCATAGAATATGGAACCCTGCAAACTACCATCACGGAGAGTTTTACTGAAAGCCAATGATTTGGTGTCTCGTCGACTAGAGCAACCGAGGTCTGCATGAAGCACTTCCTGAAGGTTGTACGTTGTGCTGCCGAGAGCTGTAAAATATAGGAAGGAGTAAAATATAGGAAGGAGTAAAAAAACCCGCGCATGTTAGTTTCTTCCTCAAAAAATAACTAGACAAATAATTCGTAGGGATCAATTTGAAAGTGTTTTTAAAAAGGAAGAGCAGAAATTCGACTTATTATAAAATATATCTCATAGAATAAAAACAAAAACTTTAACTGCTTTACTAAATTGAGCAATAGAAAAAATCTGAAGACCTGAAGAAAACACACAACTGGCAAACTTACCGAACAATTAACGCAAATAGATTTTATTAACTGAATTAGGTGGTTATTTATATCTTAGATTATATATATCGAAGTGATTTAAACTAGAAAAAGATTCCAAGAAAGAGACTTTTCGGAAATTTATCTTTTGAAGAGAATATTGGAGTAAATATTTGTGCAATTAAAAAACAATCGCCGGTCTGTTCTTTAGGAGGGTGATGATAAAAAAGGTGTTCTTTTCATAAATTCATTACTATTGATAAAGCTTTTTGTTAATAAAAATCATCACATTTTACTTGATCACTAGAAGGATTTTTCTCTATTGTCTCTTCAAGACAATTTGTTTATGAACTGAACATATCACAAATTAGACGTACCATAAATTTTGGTTTACAAAGGTTTGAACTGAATCAACCAAATAATCATTATAACGTACAAGCAAAATAACCTGGAATGGAAAATAGCCTTGCATCTACCTCTGCCCTCCTTTTAAACATAACATATAGTTTTATGAGCACTCTATTGATTGATCCAGTACTCCTACAAATGTATTGTTGTATTCTATTTCGTTTCACAAAAAAACAATACGTTTTTTAGATCGAAATTCGCACCTTTTATTAAGCCCAAATGGTTGTAATGTGCTCAATTGTGCCGCCCAGTACCCTTCCCTCGTTAACAAAATTTCTTCTAGGTCCCTAGTGGTATTTTGCATGCCTCCAATAACAATAAAACTGAAATCTTTTAGATCGTGAGGATTTTTGTTATAATGAATAGCCAGTTCACAAGATTTTTTGTTCCTAAGCATATCCGATTTATGATTCCGAAATCTGACTTTAAAAGGATTGGATGTTGACCCAACATATTGAAGTTTGCACTTATTACAGGAAGCTAAATAAATTATTCCGGCTGATGTGCAACCAAGAGTTTGTTTAGTTTTAAAAGAACGGCCAGTGGCAAAGCTACTAAATTCGTTAGACTCAAAAAGATAATTACTGCACAGATCACACTTTCTCTGACAAATGAAGGCATGCAAAATACCACTAGGGACCTAGAAGAAATTTTGTTAACGAGGGAAGGGTACTGGGCGGCACAATTGAGCGCCTTACAACCATTTAGGCTTAATAAAAGGTGCGAATCTCGATCTAAAAAATGTATTAATTATAAACGCAAATGATGTAGACTTACTTGACCAGAAAGTTCCTATTGTTATTATTATTTTTAGTTTTTTGTTCATATTATAATAAGTCGACAAATCTTATAAATACTCCAATCGCATGTAACATAGTTTATTTTATTTTAGATTTTTAGCAATATTTTAAAATGTATTTTAACTGAGGAAGGCTGAATTGCGGAAACGTTTTTTAATAAACCATGGACCTTTGAGGAGTTTAGTTTTCTCTTCTGAATTGATTCAACGTATATATATATATATATATGTTGTGGTTTAAAATTTTTTTGGTTCAATATTTCTTAAGAGTTTATTTTAAACCAGTTTATTTTTTTTACTCCAACGAAGGACTAACGTCCGAAACGTCAGTAAGTATTTCTTTTTTACGGTGTAGAATTTACATTTTTATTACCAAATTGTTTCTTTAGAAACACCGACGCAGCTCAAACTAGCTTACCGCTAGTTATTTAAATTCTATTTTTTTCAAACCAGTTTATTCTTCTCATATCACTCTCAGACCAGTAACTAGTGATACCTAGAAAAATTGGTATGCTAGCAACGGTTGCTTGCGTGGTCAAGTAGGAATGAAGCAGGACTACAGATCGAAACAAATCCAAAAGTCAGTAGTTCAAATCTTGGTGTATTCCAAATTAAAAAAGAAAAAAGAAAAAAGAAAATAGTGTTCAGGCATAAGATGGTAAGACCAAGAAGAGAAAAAAAGGGAAAAAAAGAAAAGAAATAAAAGAAAAAATAGAAGTAAAAAAGAAGAGATAAGTAGGTGGATGGGGAGTGAGAGGGGTAGTAGGAGTCCTGAATAATTTATGAGGGAGGAATGTTCCAACCAGTTCTTCAACACTCTCAAATTAAAATAAAAGCCTTTTTTAAGACTGCTAACAAACGCGTTATGCAAAAATTAAACCAGTTTTAAAAATTTTAAACTAGTTTGAAAATTTCAAACTAAAGTTCAAATTCAAACCTCAACATATACATATATACTTATATATAAATGTATTTAATTATTTATTCATTAGTTTACGCGTTTCTGTTAGCTGGGTTTTTGTTGATAACTAAACTCAAATATTTAATATATGTTTACTAAAATTAGAGATAAATTTTCTCACCTCTAGTTGTTGATGGCTTAGCACTAATGATACGTGGATTGGTGCGCAGGAACTTAGGTTGTGGTGGAATAGGCGCCGTATAAGGCCTTGAAGACACCCGCTTTGCTAAATGTTTGGGCAACCACACCCTGGACGAAAAGGTGTCATTGAGAAGATCATTATCTGGCAATACTGACCTTGATACTGGGTCATAAAAACTGTAGAGATATGAAACGAAATTATCTTAATATATTGCCTCTAACATATAAAGAATATTTCATTTAAGTCTTATAGAGAACGAACGAGTGAGCGCAGCGAGCTAGAGAGTTTTTTGATATCAACAACTGAACATCAATCGTACAAAGCAGTTTCCATGCAATAATATGTTTTTTCATAGGTATTGAGATTTCTTAATTGTGAAACAAACAAATTGATTTCGCACAATCGAGACGATGAAAGGTGCAAAAGTGCAAAATAGTTTCATATTAATGTAAACTTGCTGAACGACAACAAGAAGAGATAATAAATCTCTACACAAAAGCTATTTATATATATAAAAAAGGTAATGAAAGCTAAGGAAGCAAAAAGAAAACTGACAAATCAAAGAAGCAAACCATCCCTCAGCCTTTTTTTGAAAGCACGTGATCTCAAAGGCTCTTGAACGACGCAACCTTTAGTACGTTTATTCATCGTTAGTGAAATTTTGTTGTTAGCATTTCACGGTCAAATTTTGTCGATCATACCCCTAATTGGCTACGTTTAGAATCAGTACGATTTTTATTGACTGCGATTTTGGTGGGTCAATCTTAGTACTTATGTAGTAAACGACCTTGTTGAGTAAGAGGGATTTTGCAATTACTTGAAAAACTCATGACTGGCGTTACATCAGGAAGTAGAAAACAAACAATTAAGTCATATGTGTATGTTGTAGGTTATTTTTGATTTCAGGTTGTTTTTGAGACCTAGGTTATTTTTTACTATCTTTAAAAGGACTTTATTTAAAACTGTAGCTTGGATTGTCTTGGGTACATAAGACTGTAAATAATTTAGTAATTCCTCTTCCCCATCTCCCATGCATTACCCTCCAGTTCCCATTTTCTCACATAGGTGGATAATCTTCATAACCCACACTTGAGACTGTGCGATCTGTAGACTAAATTGTGCAAAAGAAAGAATGGCTTTTACTCAATTCTTCGTTTACCAATCATAAATTTTTCAACATCGAATCGACAAAATTATGCGAGATGTAGTTAAAGCTGAACTTATTCAACATCACGTACTTTAATTGTTTCATTTAATATATATGGTTCAATATTCAATTGCACTCGTCTCTTCCTCACTGATGTAGCATAGTTGACAACCCCCATCACCCAAACCCTTTCCAGGGTTCTATCTAGGATTTATCGTTTGGGGGAGAAGTCCCTAGTGGCCGAAGGCATCTGGATGATTTTTCCGATATAGTTACTTATAAACTGTAATGATAAAAATATTTTTTTGGTGGGGAAGCTGGGTATTTTGGGGGGGAAGCTTTTACCCCTCAAATACCCTAGATAGAACCCTGCTTTCCCTAGCACAAAAACTTGTTTAAACTCTATCTCAGCCTTACCCAAAACATCCAGCTCTTAATTTCCTCAAAGACTTCCCAGCTATTTGTTGAAGATCCTAGCTAATGCTATAAAGAGTGACTTCTTTTACTTTGTTAAACAGTAAATATTATTTATGCCAGTTAGTCTAAAAACGACTACACTCACTTTTCAATATCTTTGGAACATTCCAATACGTGTTTCTCCTGACACGTTTTGAGAGGTATTGACTTTAGTTCAGTATTACTGACACTGCGACGGAGATAATCACTGATCATTTCTGACAACCCATCTTCAGAAAGATCAACATTTGTGTCAATATGTACCTTGGAGGACTCACATCTGGAATAGAAATGTATGGTTAATGAAATTTTTAAAAATTCTAAAACTATTCAAGTATTCAAACGGACGTACTTTCAAAGATTGTCAAATGCTTTCAAGACAGTTTAATCTAGTTTGTTCTTAGGAATAAAAGCTCGAATTTCTTCTTCTTCTTCATTGTATAAATGGGTTCTTCATATATTTCCAATTAAATTAAAACACTATACAATGTCAGTAAATAACTTCAAAATGTAATTTTCTCAACGTTTTAATTTCGGGGCTAAGGTAATGAAAAACATGACCAGATGGTAAGAGTTGTTAGAGAAAAGTGTGTACATAATTTAAGAAATTGAACAGATTTTTCTGATCGCTGTTTTCTCATTTTAACTTAAACTAGACACTTCATATATTTAAAAAGATTTTTTCCCCAGTTTTCCCAGCAGTTTCTTCATTATGACAAATTAAGAACAAGCAAGAACAAAAAACGTCCCAGCAATTTTTATTCAAGACATTTTTTTAAATCAATTTTTACACAATTTAAGAGTTTTCCATTTCCTAATTTTCCTGCGGGGCCAAACCTATAGCAGTGAATATAGTTACCCAGCGGCCCGTGATATTAATATTTCCAGCCATTAAGTCTACCACGGATCGTGCTACCACTCTTGCTCCAAATATTTGTACGCGTTGGTCTGCATTCCTTTCACGCTTATTAATCATCGTCTTAACAATTATATTAACCCTATTAATATAACCTAATTTTTCCAAGCTGGGATACGATTTCGGATTTTGAATAGTTTTCAAGGCATTACCATGGATATATTCCATCTTTCTATAATCTGTAAATATCTTTATTATTTATTGTTGTTTTTTTCTTTTCAGCTGCTTTGAATTCTTTGAATTTATACTTTTGATCACTTTTCACACATCGATTTATCTATAACTGCAGCTCTTTCCCTTTTCGTCTAATTTTTGCTCGTTAAAGGCTGCTGGTTGCTGGAAGCTCACAACTTTTAATATTTTACCATGAATGTCTTAAAATTTTTTATTTATATTATATAATCCTGGTTCTGGTTACTATTACATTTTCAAATGTCAATAGGTTTTTGAGCGTCTAGAGTTAATAATGTCCTTGCGTAGAAATGAAAGGTACTTCAGATAAGATTGGTTACATCAAGTGGGAGTACATCAAGGGTCACCACTGATTCCACTGCCATTTGTGAAGACAATGCAGGGAGCAATCAGAGACAGTCAAAAGGTGAAGGACTGTTGCTGTTAATGCCGATGGCGAAGGTCTAAATCAGAGAAGGTAGTTACAGTATTAGGAAATTTGTTGAATAGAAAAAAGAGATAAAAACTAGGGGATCAAAGGAAAACACAATTAAGACCATATTAATATTGATGGATAAATAATCTGCTTGAAGGCCCAACAGGGTAGAAGCGAATTCAATTTGATGGAAAAATTCTGAAAACCGGTGAATTCAAAGATATTCCTACACTACGACGATTATGAGATAACTTCAGAAATAGTCTAGAAATAGTGGACAGCATTCATGTTGGTAATGTGATTTCATGTGGGGAATGTTAAATGAACAACGATGTATATGACGGTGATGACGAGTACTTGAGACAAAAAGTTCTAAAATAAGTCACACTCTTAGGCCAGTCAATTAAGCTGAGCTTTTAAAACTCTATAACATGTTTGTTTTAAGGACCCACGCGAGCCCTAAAATACAATATTTATTAAATTATTCAAAAATATCAATTGAAATTTCTCTCTTTAACAATTTAGGAAATGTGGTTAGTAGGTATTTTAGAACAAAAATAAGTTTAGAAATAGATATCTACATATTCAAGAAACCAGGGCGGTCAACGTGAAAAAGAGCAATATTTCTTAAAGGCTGAAAAGTTAATGCCAGAAAGTTTAGAATTGAATTATGTCTCTAGGTAAAACGCTCACGTTACTATTGACAGCCAGGCTACTATAAGCAGAAGACTTTCAGGAGCTGAGCAGAAAAAACGTTTAGAGGTTGCCGAGATTCAACATTTAAGCAGATTTTTACGCGTTGGCAGTGAATCATTAATGTAACGTACAGTAAAGTTAAAAATTATTTTAATGGAAGCTTAGATTGGGATGCTGACAAGACTTTGTTGAGCATTGTAAAAGAGAATTAATTTTCACAGTATTTGTACGGAAAAAGCCTCAAGTGTGAATTAAACTCGTCAACAAGTTTGCTTTCGTGAACAGAATGAAGTTCTTTTAAAGCCTGTTCTGTGGAAAAGCAACGTAATCTAACATTACTCATGAGATGCGTAAAGTAATTCAAAAGCCATAAAAACAAGACACAAAAACTGAAAAAGCAGGCCAGCTAACTACAGTTAACACGTACAAGCTGAGGTGAGATTTGAGCGCCCTCATAAAGCACAAATAATGCCCCATATGTGCGTATATTATTCACATCGAAGATGTTGATTATAATGGAACCAGGATTTTCAATAACCAGGTTTTAGATAAGTTTGCAACAGTGAAATGCCAAGAGATTTTTGAAAGAACGTGATATTTGTAGAAAAATTAACTGAATGTTTACTCATCATTTGCCTGGTGCAAATCATCATGAATTTCGATTTATCAGGACTTATTAACAAATCATTTTCACAGCACCAGGAAGCAACATTCCGTAAATACTTTTCGAGTTTAATCTTGGCGTTATTAAAATCAGTGGAGGGGAAAGGTAACTGAAATTTAAAGCTGTCGACGTATGACTGCCAGATCGCATACATAAATACTAAAAATGAGTGGCGAGAGAATCGCACCCTGGGGAACTGATAGTACAAAGTCGTTGCGTACTGATTGTGTCCAACCGGAGAGATAACTCTGGCACCACTGAACCGCGGCAGGTGAAGCTCCTATAGCAGAGAGTTTCTAGAGTAACCGCTAGTAGCATATGCTGTCAAAGGCTTAGATCGAGTAGGATTATCGCACTGATTTTCGTTTTGTCCATCGCCTCTAAAACAAGGTCAGTGATGTGAATATTTAAGGTCTCTCTTGAATGGTGTGACTTGTTGCCGCTTTGATGGAATGAAAGGCGTGAAACCAAGTAAGTGAAAAATTGTTCCAGAACGATTTTTTCACAGCCTTAAGACGCGAAGTTGAGTAGTGTCAATGGTCGGTTGTTCGATGGTTCTTCGTGATTTCCCCTATTTCAGGAGCGGGATACCTTCTGCAGTCTTCCAGTCAGATGGAATAGTGGAAGTAAAAGTAAGCAGTTAATGATCTCAGTAATAGGCCCACGTACTACTTGCAAGGCGTCTCTGAATATTTTAGCTTTAACTTTAGCTGGACCAGCTAGGGCCTTTGTTCAATAATAATGACACGATGAAACGACGTGCATCCTCGCAGCTCACAGGACTAAAGCTGAAGCAATGGTCAGATACAGGCCTTGGTATGCAGGAGTTTTAAACAGATGATATTATTATCTCTTGCTACATGCGCAATAGCGTAAGCGGTGCGACTTCCTACAGATGAAAAACTATAGGTTGAACTCGTTTGCCGCAGTCTTAAGATCCTTAGATTATACATGTTTCTCTTGTGTATAAGATATATAACGATGTTATTTATCACTTTCCAAAGAGATTTCGAGTTATTTTTATTATTTTGAACTTCTTGATACATTGACAAGAGCTCTTTTAACGTTATTACGAGAGGATTTATATTCTGCCAAGTCAAGCTCATTGCGTGTTCTAAGAAACCGGCTATGGAAGCAACTTCTAATACTCATAAGATCTTTAATCTGCTCGGTGACAAAGGGGCATGGGCGACAATGGATTCACCGGGGCATGCGCATTAAGTAATTGCCGAAATACAATACAGAATTTTTTCTATTAAGCCCATCTTCCCCCCCATCCCGGGGGAAGCTTATTGTTAGCAAGCTCTTAAGAGGGAAGACTTATTATAGAGGGGGCCTTAATAGAAAGGGGGTTAATATATTTGACAGAATATCATTGGCGTGACTTTCAATTTCTTTTATTTATTTATTTTCCGCACACATGAGAAGATAAATACAGATTAATCGAGGGCCAAATTTTGTATATAATTTGTCTGCTATATATTGCTAGTATTTGAATTATCATTAACACTGCACGAAAATCTTGCTTCATAACGAAAAGTATATTTTCAGTTGTATCTATTAAGCCCCCCCCCCCTCCGGGGGCTTATATACTTCTAGATCAGAGGCGGTAAAAACTGAAAGCAAGGAATCAGAATAAGAAGCTAAATCGGACGTGAATATTTCTGAGTCGTAGTCTTGTTCTGGGTCGTAGAACTTTCTTGTAACTACGCATTGATATACATTGTGCAGAGATCTTAGGAGATTTTAGTTTTAATAAAACGTACACAGGAAGATGATATATTACATAGTCCAAGGTATATGTAAAAAATATAGAGAGGATATTACGTGACGGCGCGAACATGTGAGATTTTCTTTCCACAAGGAGCAAAACATGCAATTTTATTTTTAATGCATAAATATGAGTGTTTCGAAAATAGAAAATCTAGACAAAAAAGATGGGAAAAACGAAGGAATGGTGTCTCTGATATCTTCCCTAGTGAGGATACGAAAAAAATGTCACTAGCCTTGAAATGGCTATACAATTACTATTTAAATCTTAACTTCACTCTGAAAATTAAATGTTCGTCATACTATCACCTGATCATACTATCACCTGATTAGAATTATGTTTTTATAATCCTAAACAAACAGCATCATCAACATTATATTTTAAAACAATTAGACTACAAGCCCGAGTTTTACGAGTGATAAATTTCAGCTTTCATTGGGAGAAAAAATATTTCTGTTGAACAAAATTGTATGTCAAATGCATTTATAGATTTATCTTACCATTAAAACTTTTCATTCCATATTTTGTCGCTATTTTCGTTTTTTCTGGAACTGCTCTTTCAATTA
>JAOBRB020400636.1:0-10198 GCA_027575285.2 Zoanthus pulchellus | reverse complement strand
AGTATCTATACTACTAGTAGTATAGTAAGAGTACCTATATCTTCTATGTATAGATAGTACAAACGTACTAGTAGCTAACTTGAAGCCACTAATATGGGCACTAAGGCCGCGTTAGTATCTATACTACTAGTAGTATAGTAAGAGTACCTATATCTTCTATGTATAGACAGTTCATGTGTGCTAGCATGCAGCCACAAATATGGGAATCCAGGCTACGTTAGTATCTATATTATGAAATGAGTAAAATAAAGGAAGTTTATAATAGCTTATCCTACCAGATGGTGGTCACCACTGTCTCTGCCCACCAGTTCTCTCAGTGACGCCAACATCCGCTTTCTGTGGCCCAGCGAGTTGATTTCCAACACCTAGCAAAAGATTTCGCTCTGAATTTCGCGGCCAGTTACGTCGTTTTAAATTTTTAAAATAACTAGCATCTTTAGTTAAAAAAACTTCAAAATGACTCGATGAAACAAACAAAAAGTAGTTAGCCCCAAATCCATTGCTAGTTCCCTGAATGGGCTACTAAGCAGTTAATCACAAGTTAGCTCCCCCTGAATGGGACACTAATCATTTCATCACAAGTTAGCTCCCCCTGAATGGGACACTAATCATTTCATCACAAGTTAGCTCCCCCTGAATAGGACATTAATCATTTCATCACAAGTTAGCTCCCCCTGAATAGGACACTAATCATTTCATCACAAGTTAGCTCCCCCTGAATAGGACACAAATCATTTCATCACAAGTTTACTCCCCTGAATGGGGTACTAATCATATCATCACAAGCTAACTCCCCTGAATGGGGTACTAATCATTTCATCACAAGTTAACTCCCCTGAATGGAACACTAATCATTTCATAACAGGTTAGTTCCCCAAATATGGGAAGCTAGTTCAAACATGTCAGCAACCAGCCAGAAATTGCTGCACATTTTTAGCTTGAAAGAAATGAACCCAGTAACGTTTTGTGCTGATGAATGAAAGAAGGTTTTAACTTACAACTTTTAAAGTCTTTGACATGAAGGTATTTATAATTTCTTCTATATTTTTCTTGTTCCTGGCCAAGACACAAGTCCAGGTCATCCCCTTCCCCCCCCCCCCTCCAGCACAAGCTGTTACTCGTTTTATGAAAGTAATTTAAACTCTGTAGCGGACTAAACTCTCTTGGTCAGAACAATAATCCATCGCAGGCTTAACTCAGCAGAAGCTGAAAATCATTTTAAACCTAAGCTACAGATGTAAAGCAAAGTAGGTAAAATACGCCTTTCTTGAAAGAAGGCAATCATTTCTAAAGGGAATATCATGAGCTTGAAACGTAATCATGAAACCACTACCTTATATCATGGATTCACTTACTGCAGTCAGTTCCAATTCCCATAACAGCTTTATTCTTTTCATGGTAACGTAACCATTGTGATTAAAGGTCTGAAAGTATTCTGGTAGTCGAATGGATTCCAACCATTCAGTCAGGCTACTTGGATCACGGGACGGTTGAATAGAACTGTCTTTCCATGAAGGGATTGGAAGCGATTTTACAGCTTCAAGAATTATCCTTAAAATAAAAAGAAATCGATTAGTTATCAGATTTTGTTCTCAAGACATCAACTTTAATCCCGTCATTTACTACCAGGTAAGAATAAACAAAAAACTTCAACGTTATATAACAACGATTTAACAACTTGGTTTGGCTTGATAACAGTTTTTATAAAGAGGGTAAAAGATATTAAAGAAAACTGCAAATTATCTTTAGCAAATTCGTGAAAAAGCACCCTTTCCCCCCCACACACACAATGCATAACAGCTTAAGTATATGGTAGCTTCAGACCATCAGGCTAACAAACAACTGCCCGCCATCCTAGTTAAGATACCTTTGCACTTGAAAAGTTAATGAAAACCCTGTAACCGATTCTGGATCTTCTCACTTTTGGGCAGATTTTAAGTGAAAATATTTTTACCGATATCCTTTGTTTTGAAAATCACTACTTTTCATCTTAATGATAAAAATAAGCGATATAGGGACTTTAATAACATCTCAGGCTCAGCATTATTCTCATACTTTAAAATTCGGTCAATTTTCATAAATTATAGTATATTCTTTTATAATACTAATGCACTAATACTAGTGCAGTTTAAGCGTAACACCAGTGCAAAAAAGTGTATTACCAGTGCAAAACGTAACACCAGTGCAAATTACAAATGTTTTGCGATTGGTTAAGAAATAATAACAATTTTGAATAAACCAATCAAATCGTAGCAACATGTTCGCGTTGATGGCGCGTACACAAACAAGTTTCTAGCAAAAATAATTTTAAATTTAAAATGGCGGGCGATGGAGTGCGCCTTGAGTAGATTTTCTGAGCTCCAAACCTGCTCTAAAAGCAAAACCTCTGTAAGAAGCACTGCTTTTTGGTTGCCCGTTCAGAAAACAGGGTGATTTGAAAATGAAAATGTCATTGAAATGGAAAACTACGAGTCAGGAGAGCCAAACATTTTGCAAAACATTCGATCGAGTGGATGATTTTCATTACAAGAAATCTCGAAATTTTTGCATGTATATGCCGAAGCGGCTCGTGCAATTTCTGCTTTTTGAAAAACTCACTCGTGCAAATTAATTTTAAATTGAACTCGAAACCGTATGATTACCTATACAAATAAAATGGTACGCGCGCTGTTATTGATTAAATATCTGTGGATTAATGTGCCGGTAAACTCACAGTTATTTTGGCTCGGGATTTACAAACTTTTCTCGTGTTCTCCCAACATCTCGCATGGTTTGGTAAACCCATAGAAAAGTATGCTTTATTGCTTAAATAAAAAAGGAAGAACGTAAAACATTTCCCTTCAGCTACTGGGAGTTTATCAGTACTTCAGCTACTGGAAGTTTATCAGTACTTCAAAAACGTTGGGAGTGACAATCAAGAAACTGTTCAGGCAAAATAAACTACGCACTTTAGAAAACTCAGAAACACAAGAAACTCAGTTGATACGTTTTCTTAAAACACCACTTAATAAACTTACTTCCTGTGAGCGGGATCGATGATACCAATCTCCAATAGATCTTGATCTTCTAAGATGTCACAATTCTTAATATAAAGGGAAAATCTAATTATTATGTAGTAATAATGTAAAATCCACAGTAGGTACAGCATCACGACTGATGATAAAACGAGTAAGTTTGTGTAGATTGTCCCTGTTTTTGTGTATACTCTGTCCGACCGATATTAAAAAGTTTATTTGTCTCTCGTTAGCCTTGTGGTTAGTGCTTGTGTCAGTACCCCTTGTTTGAATGATATATAGTAATAATAATAATAATAATAATAATAATAATAATAATAATAATAATAATAATAATAGTAACAACAATGCCTGTTTATTCACAAATTCATATAAACGTGAAAAGGAGATAAAAGAGGTTACCCCTGTCTAGTTTATATTTATGTAATCATTATCTAATGTTTAGGGGTAGATAAAACATGCTGTTGTTGTTGTTGTTATTGCTGTTTGGCTTCCCTTAAAGTAAGTAAATCAATGA
The DNA here is from genome assembly GCA_027575285.2 of Zoanthus pulchellus. NCBI lineage: Eukaryota > Metazoa > Cnidaria > Anthozoa > Zoantharia > Zoanthidae > Zoanthus > Zoanthus pulchellus. Next base: position 6,667 of record JAOBRB020400636.1, on the reverse strand, counting down.
TAAAAAACTTTAAATAAGTAACTACATGCCTTGAAGCTTTTTGACCTTAAACCTTTGTCAGAACTAACTACTTGGTAATATCTAGGTACATTTATTGTGGTGCAAGTCATCATCGATTTTCTAGCAATTTGAAACAATGTAAAAGAGCAACTTTAGCTAAAAGTCCAAGAGGCCCAACGAGCCAAGCTTTATCTCCGGTTTCTGTAGCGTTACCCGGATGAGTCTTCAGCTTCCTCTGGATAGGTCGCTAATCCTTGGCTGGCTGGAAATTAGAACGCTAAAATACTAAAAGCTTGTCATAGCAGCAGCAGTACAGGACTGGTCTTACGGGGGCTTTCTCCTAAATCCAACCAAGTCTAAGCTCATGGTGTTCGAAAGTAGGTAAATGTTGCCTAGACTATAAGACTTCTCAGTATCCCTACTTGGAAAAGACCTTGTTCCTGTACAAGAGGCTAAAGACTTGGGTGTCACACTAGACCCTCATTTGACATACGATGAACATATTAAAACTGTTTCTGCACGCACGTCTCGCCTTGGACAGATAAATCGTGTAAACCATGCATTTGATAAAAAAAACTCTTTTAACTATTATAAACACACTAGTCTTTAGAAAGTTATATTATTATTCAAACGTTTGGGTAAATTCATCATTGCACAATATTCAAAAGTTGCAGGTTGTCTAAAACTTTGCATGTCGAATTGTAGGTGGGGTAAGGAAATATCATAAAGATAACAAAGTATGTATTGTATTTATTGTATAATGAATGGTTGTGGTGGCTACTGACTGATGAACTGAAATCACATAATCAATTTTGACCACTTAGTACTTTTATCAATAAAACGAATTTCGTCCTATCCATCTCTTAAAGAAAAGAACACTACGGTCTATCACATTGAAGGTTGGTAGGACTCAGAGTAGACCTTTAGTTTAAAAACTTGTTATATCAAACATTTTTAAAATAAAGAAACTTTAGTTATTACAATTAGCTTACTGGAACAATACTAAGGTTTTTCAAACTATTTCCGTGATATTAAAGCAGTTCATAGATATGAAACATGTTCATAAACAAACAAAAATCTTTTACTCCCACGCGCTAACATCAATAATGACAGATCTATCGGCATTACCTAAACAGATGACAGCTGATACCTTAGATCAAACTTACCATGAAATTAAGGTCATCAAATCCGTTTGACATCAGAGCTGATTCGTACTCAGACAGATGAAGGGCGTGCAGCCATTCACCCACGGTCTTGGCATTTCCTGCATCTGCAATTTGATCTTCGAGAGCTTCAGGTATCTCAATCTGACCAATAGATGACAAGAACTCCTCAATCTGTAACAAAGAAGGAAATAGCGAATGGTTAAAGTTCAGTAACTGCGAGGTTATGACATAATGAAACTATTATCACAAGAATTATTACTTCAATGGCATCTAATCTATTACCCTGGTAGAGTGTTATTTCTAAGCCATAATGCCACAGCTATTTGGACCATTCAATTATTAGTGCACTTACCTATGATATTTAAAGGTGATTTAATTGCTAACACTAATGTGTTGTTCTTTAAAACACTTCACATAGTTGTTCTAATATGCCTAAATGGTGAGACAATCATAGTTAATGACTCCACATGATTTGCAAGAGGAAATATGGGATTTAAATCTCACTCTGATCACTGTTTGGATTGTCGTGAATGATCTCTGAGTCATATAGAACGCTTTATAAATAGTCAATTGCTATCTATAAGTTGAATTATTTATTGCGTTGTGTTTGTTTTACACTCGGAGATATTAGCTTTATAACTAATTGAAAAATCCGGATATAAATAAAGTATTTATTAACATATGTAGGTTGTGGAATGGAATAAAGAATAAATACACTCACGGTACGAAAAACTGGTATATGCCCTGAGCGGGAAAGGAACCCACGTCTCCCTGTATTCTAGTCAGGAGTGCTAACCACTACACCATTAGGGATCACCACACTGACAACGTAGCAGTTTAACTAGTTAAGTTGGATAGCTTGAGGATTCCTGGGCCCAATTTTTCTAGAGTGAAACGCAAATGCGCCAAACACCACCGCTCGGGGCATATACCAATTTTTCGTACGAGTGTATTTATTCTATAAAGTATTTATTGTTATTATAATTATTATTATGATTACTATCATTATTACTATTATTATCAAGATTATTAATTTTATGACGTAGTTAGTATAGCTTAATTAATATATTTTAAGCTACCCTGCACAAACTTTACAAATATTTTGCTTCTAGTCCCCTTTTTAAACTCTAAACCAAATATTAAACAAAAACCAAAAAAAAAAATAATAGACCAAAATCTGTTGGAAGTAAATTCACGATATTCAAAGCGTACCTTTTTCCATTCAGCAGTCTCATCTAGAGGACTCTCTGATGACAGTGAACTCAGACGATAAAGTTCTGGATTAGTAGTACTGCTATCTAGGCTATTTGACCTGCACTCTATCCCTGATGAAGATTGTTGATGGGATCGTGGTGGCCCACTTTTTTTGAACAGAACATTCTCGTATATGAGAGCTCCACCTTTCTGTTCTTCATCGTCGTGCATTTCAATTTCATCTGTAAGATTTTCACGTGAACTATGTGGTGAGAACTTGTCATGACGGTCCACGAAAGAATTTTGGTCTGAGGTTCTACAAATTGTAACTGGAGCTTGAGCAGAAGGTGGAAATGTGAAGGGATCTTGATGTTCATTAGGAACAAGTGATCTTGAATTTGCTTCTAAATCTGATTCGAATTCTCCATCCCATAAACTATCAACACGTTCGCTAAGTGGTGGTGGATGACTGTGGACAGCCACCTCGTCACTGCTGACAGAATCATAAGTTTGTTTTGGCTTTCGCTTCTTATGAGCAATAGCATATTCACTGGGGTTCTCTGAGATTGCCTCCACAGAAGGTGTATGCAACTTATGTTCAGTGAGAATACGATGAATCTCTTGCTCTGCAATAAGGGGAGATGGTGGCGGAAAGTCTGGACTTAGAGGATTATCACTGGGAACTGAACTTGTACTACTACAGGTATCACTAGTTCTACGTGGCAGTACTGGTGGAGGACCCATAGTCCCAACAGCAATGGCCGCCAAAGCACAATACTCTCCACCATCATTCTTCAAGCTAGAAGACTGGATTCTACTCCAGTCGATTGGTTCGCCTTTTGCACATATTGTTGGACCTTCTGGTCTCACCTCCTCATAAACACCACGCTTAAACGAATGGTTCCCAGCGAGGGAGGTTGCTTGTTTATTGATGGAAGTAGGAGGGCGTTTCACCGATCCAATAGTGACTTGTGAATATTCATTCATTCGTCGAGGGAGAACCTGTGGAGTATTGTTTTCCTTTTCAATTAGGGGCTGAACTTGAGGTTCTAATGGTCTCGGAGGTAATGGTGGCAAGGCAGTATCTTCATTTCCCTGAGGGGTGGGAGGGGCTTCCCTCTTGCTAGATCTTCTTGTTAAATCACCAGTTTCTGGTGAAACACGAGGTTCTCGTTGTCTCAGAGGTAGAGGTGGCAGGGCAGTATCTTCATTCCCCTTGGGAGTGGTAGGGGCTTCTCTCTTGCTAGATTTTCTTCTAGTCAAATCAAGAGTTTCCGGTGGAACTTTAGTTCGTGGACGAGGAGTTGGTGCTATCTCATAAGTGGCCAATGTTCCTAAAGGGGGTTGATCATAAATTGGTGCATCTACACCGCGAGGGGGAAGGGTTACATCAGAAACTGGGCTTTGTATAGTTCGGGAGGGCAACAGGTCGTCATACCTTTGTCCTTGTGTACCATGAGTAGGTGGCGGTATCTCATACACTGAAGATCCTTGCAAAGTAGGAGTGTTTTGTGTCGAAGGAGCAATATGAAAATTTTCTTTGTTAAAACTTGTGGACCTCCTTGCTGGAGGTACAACATATGTCGATGACGGGTCATCTTGAGATACTACAGACCCAGTTCGCTTCTGTTGTATGCCTGTGATGGGCAGTTCTGTCAATGAACCCGATCTTTGTGTGTCACATTCCTGTGGTGGAGTTAGGTTTATATAACTATTATATGAAGGCAAGCTGACAAATTCATAATCTCCATCTGGGGTCTCCATGGAAAGTTCAGAAGGACCCATCGGTTCATAACCCGGGAGAAAAGCAAAAGCCTTTTCGTCATTTCCTTGAGAACGTCCTTTTTCGGACTGTTGTTTCCTAATAGCATGAACTGTTACCTGTTCATAGTCTGGTATATCGAGTGGGCAATGATTATCACTGCCATGGCGAGCTTGCTCTAGTTGAGCAACTGGTTCATAAATTTTACCCGGGAAAAAGGTTTCTTCCTCCAGTGAGGTGTCAATTGTTTGTGACTCTGATATCACCTTTCGAGGTGGCAAACTAACCGTATTATAGCAATCTTGCGGTTGTGCTGTTACATTGTACTGTTTCTCGGCTGGTATCTGTGGTTTAGTACTGGTAGGACGTGATGGAATGTTAACTAAATCATAGGTGCCTTGCGGAGTGAAAGCATCAGGGGAAGTGCGTTTTGTGGATGATCTGCTTATTCCTTTACTTGACTTTTCAGGCTTTTTATTACCTTCCTGCTGTGATGAGCCAACAAAGTCATAAAATCCAAGGTTCGTATTTTCTTGTCTCTGATCTTGCATTTCAGATTTTATTTCTTCTTCCTTCTTTGTTTGATCTTGCATCGGTTCACTGGATGATATTGCTGGCTCTGCATGTTGCCCAACATAATCATATAAACCGGGTTGTTGAACCTTCTCCTGAGCCTTGTTATGAAGTTCTTCTTGACTGGCAGATGACTGTCCTGACGGACCAACAATGGAATATGAAATATTATCACGTCCAACCATGTCTGAAAGAAAAGGTAATAAATTTTACTGTGCATTAGATTAAACGACGTTGGACAAGAAAAGTTTGCAAGCATTTTTAAATTACTAATCTATATGGTATTAAGCGATCATTTACAAAAATGTTGCTACATTTAGATTCATAAAACCTACGGTATTTCTGTGTCAGATAACTTTAATTGCCCATTCTTCCTAGCATGAGGCTCATATTATATCGCACGACAGCTTATATTACCTGGATAATAACCCTTGTAAGAACAATATCAACAAATCTCAGCCACGTGCCAAGCTCTAGACTCGCTTCCGGGTTGTAGAGGTACGAGGTGTGGCTGATGATCATTGTGCCAGCTTGACTCAAAACGCAAACACGATTATTCGAATATTAACTAAACAATCTAATTACTTGTTCTCGCTAGACGGTCATCTGTTGACTGCTAGCTCATCAAATGTTTTGGTTTGTAGTTTAATTATACAACGGACTCCAGTCAGTACATAAATTAAACTATACTATGGTGTAAAAACTTATTAATTTTTTAAAAAAACTGTCGAAACACCGACGCAGCTTGCCATTTATGACGGTTTGCCTTCAATAACACAGTATATGGCTTAACCTGTTACGGGAAATGGATCCTTATTGGCAGGAGCTATCGGTGTTCTCAAAATGGAATATCCCTCCTTGACTTCCTCTTGTGACAAGATAGGGGCATTGCTAGTTGCCTGTAAGCTCACATCAACTTCTTGTAACAGACAATAACCATCTGGTAAAGTTTGCTCTTTTACATCAGGAACGAATCCGTTTTTATGTGAATCATAGGGCACTCTCTGATCTACATTAGAGTAAAAAAACACACATCATACATGCATATAAACGAGTACAAATACAACAAATGCATTTCTAAATCTCATGGAACTTTTTCATGTGATACTGAACTTCCACGAGACAAACTTCGCTAATGTGTCACGTGAACTGCTACAGGACAAACTTCACTAAATTATGTATTACATGATAGCTAACTTCCACGTGACAAACGTCAGTGATGTGTTTCGTGATAGTGAACTCCCATAGGACAAACTTCAATGTGGTAGGTGATAAAGAATTTCCAAGTGATAAAGAACGAAGACTGATGGTTTCATCTGAATCGACTTCTAATGACTCAGACTAAATTTCCGAAAAATGATACAAAATACGAATTACTTGATAGTGACATTGGAAGATGTCGAAACGTCGCATTTTAGCGTTAATCTTTATTTTAAAAATGATACAAAAAATTGCTCGATTGAATTGAACCTTGATAAATACCAGCATTCAATGGAATTTAATAAATATTGTACATCAAATGTAAAAGTGCAGTGCTCAACATCCAACAAAAAACTAAACTGTTTTCGTAAGGATATTTAATTACAACAAGCTGTTACATTTAATTAAAGATCGTTTTCGTATAAGTTACTTGCATATTCACTGGTAAAAATAACCACAAAAAAGGTCTTAACGTAGAGGGTTTTTTTCTATATTATACTTAAGATAAAAAGTCTTTAACAACTTTACCGTGCACTGAAAACATTATAAGTTTCTATTTCATTATGAATTGATGTTTGCGGAATGAAAAGACCACAGCTATTTAGAAATAGCAGAACTGGTGACACTAAATAAGAGCACAACGCACATTTTTTACCCCCATTAAAAAAATTAAAATCGTCCCACTCATTATTCGGTAATAAAAATGTAACTTCTACACCGTAAAAAAGAAATACTTACTGACGTTTCGGACGTTAGTCCTTCGTCCTCCAAC
>JAOBRB020400469.1:0-10199 GCA_027575285.2 Zoanthus pulchellus | reverse complement strand
GGCAATGCCTTATATGGATTAGAGAAAGCCAATTGATTGTTTTGATACAAAAAATTGTTCAAAATGGCAAAACCTCCAAGTAGTCAGAGGGTTAATTTTAGCACAAAATGATATCACTCGTGGGGAGTCATGGCACGTGAAAATGAGTTTGATAGTGCAAATTAGGTGAAAACAAATTTACTTTTTGACCTTTGATTTCATGTTGGATAGTTAAAAGTTTCTATTTATTATTCCTACATACAGTATGATTGTTTAAAACTTGTGCATGCATGAAATGCTGCAGTTAGAGGAAAAAAGACATTTCACAAGTGTGAGCTTGTTAAGTAGCAATATTTAAGAAAGAAAGGATGGAAATTGTAATTGGCTTAAACAAGTAGTGGTGGTGAACTGCTTATAGGAACAAACAACCTTAAATGTTACTTACAGATACTATCTCCAAGATCATGGAAGGGGGGATGAAAGACACCTAGGTGATGGTAAAAATGCAATGGTTGTGGGATGTTGCTATAAAGATAAACTAAAGTATAAGATGTAGCCCAATCATTTTGGTGTACTTCTTCCTTTATTGATCATAGTGTAACTATTGATGAATTGAGTTTTGTTCCTGGGGCATTAGTTTTGTGGAATACTCATTTCTAAAAAGTCATGACTTCATATTTCAAAATAATGTACGTATTTGTTTAGATTGTTAGATAGTTCTATCAGTAAATGATCTATCGTGCTTGTTTCTAATTCTGTCAGTAAATAAAATAACACAAAACACATATTTTTCTCTTACATTTTTCTAATCAGCTTATCTTAAACTTTGAGAAACAAGAAAAATGGCACCACCTTTACTCAGGGGGATGGTACAGCGCAAACTTCAAAAAGACATTTTCCAAGCAATTGGGCTTGGGGTTGTCTTTGGTTTTGTGTGGAAATTTGGTTATGCTGATCCTAAAAGAAGACAGTATGAAGCATTTTATAAAAACTATGATGCAGAGAAAGTAGCAAAGGAACTGGAAGCTGCTGCAGAAGCTATATGATGGAGGTAAAGAATTGTAATGATAGTCATATTTGTACTGATATTGTTGCAAAGCTAAATTATAAGTAAAGTTTGGTCAGTGGCTGGACAAAATGTTTGATCAAATCAACTTTAGCTTGGTGATACCTTTTTTACACAAAAATATTACATTTTTTTTGGTGTTTTTGATTTCTGTTTGTTGTTGTTCTGTTCCTTCAATTTGAACAGAATTGTTTTTATAACTTCAATACTTTTACGACAAAATTAATGTTACTGTTAATAATAAAGTTCCTTGTGTACCCATTTTTTTGCGTGTTACAGGATGAGCACTTATTATTTTGTGTATTTTACAGCTGTATTTATGGGTTATTTTCTTTGCATCAGATTAATGTGTGAATTACCTGTGAAATTAGTATTCTCAATAATATTACTAACATCAAGCTCATACAGTACATGTACAGCCATGCACAACCATGCACTTGAAGGTCGTGTACCATTTCCAGTCTTTTGTAATCTTGTTTTGTGATCATCAAGTGACAGCATTATTTTCAGTCTAATGTTGTTTTTGATGACCAATTTTGTTGTTTCATTTAACAGTTCAACAACTGTATTAGACATTTTTTATGATGCTTTGCTGGTCGAACTATAGTTCCTCTTCTAATGTTGACTCTATATTTATTGAATGTTATAAATTTGATTGTTTCTGGTCTCAACTTATTAATTCTCCAACTAGATATGCGAATGACAGTTCAACAATACTTGATTTACTTATCACTTTTGTTCCTAAATTTGCTACCATATTTTCTCATGTATAAGTCGACCCCCGATTTTCTAGTCAAAAACCACACAGTTTTTAAATACTTGCGTATAAGTTGACCCCCATGTTTTACGATACAATAATACAAAATTTTAAAAAATTAAAGTGATAACATGAAATAAATCATTGAGAAGAAGTAATTAGTATTTTCTTTTTCAATATGTAGTGGCTCCTAAAGGAGCCGTTTTGTAACTTAAACCAGTTTTCATAATCAAGTGAAGTCATCCCCATTATCACCATCGCCAAACAGATCTTGCCCCTCTTCTACTGTCAACTGGTCATCGTAGATGTCTGGTGCCATTGGTTCTTCTTGGCTATCGCTGTCATCATAATTACTCTCCCACAGCTGGTTATCCTCCGTTCCATCCATTGCATTTGAGATGCCGTGTTTTTTTAATGATCTGGCCACCGTTTCACTTCCACGAATCTTTCACGCACTCGCAAATTGTGAACAATAGCACAGCTCGAATGTTTCTTCCTTTCTTGTTTCATTTCAAGAAGTTTTTGCACCAGCCGTCGGAAGCACAAAAGTTGGCATGTTGTGGCACTTTGCCATAACCTTAGCATGCAATCGTAGCAGGTTCCTGGTAATGATGTAGGCACTCTTCCGTTGATTTTCCACGCTCTGCTTGAGTTCCTTTTTCAGCTCTGGCCACTGGCATAGGCATATTTTTTCTCAATTGGCACACTTATTCTTTGGCATGGTTCGTGTAGTTTTTCAATATGACATCTCCAATCCCTCACCAGTTTTTCTTTCGCATCAAACTCTCGTCCTGTGGTCGAGTTGTTTTTGTTTTCGGCAACCTTTACAACTCATAATTTGAACTTAGCAGAATACTTGGATCGCTTTGAATTACTGTAGGCATGATTATTCGTATTGTATAGAAACAACAACTCATCAAAAGCTTTTATACTCAGATCGAAAACACTGCTGGATTGAAATTTGTAATGACATGTTTCCTTGGATGTCCTCTTTATTTCTGCTTCCTTTAACGTCTGTACAACATTGAAGTGACACATGACATTTAGCTGTTGATTCACTGACTGCATTGCACGGTTTTACTTTTAATGAACTTGTAAATACAATAATTTTTCGTAAGAACTGTAAACTTGTGTATTTGAGAAAATAAAATGCCAAATTGAAGGAGAATTTTGTTTGTGCGACGTTGTACAAAACGTTTTAATTATTTATGTTGGTCAGCAGATCTTTTGCACTTTGCATCTTTCGATTTTCTGATGCCATTCGTTGAATCAGAATAGCAAATGTTTTCAGGTTTGCAATAAATTATTTTATAAATAACATTATTAATTAGATATCGCCATTATCAGTTATTAATTTACCTTGGAAAAAACATTGAAACATTATGTTTACAACTATAAGGATGCTGATTTTAGCAGATTGCAAGAACTCTTCAAAATCTTGGGATATAGCTTATGATGAAAATGACATGGATTTTTCAACTGTCATTGAAGTGGATGGATTTTTTTCTTGCAGCTATCAATGATTGCTCCATGGATTGATTCAGCTGAAGTTCTTTAAGCTGTTAGAAAGAAAGAGAGACTTAGAAAGCGGGCTAAAAAGTCACATTTTGAATATCACTGGGCAACATTTCGATTGCATCGAGCAGAACTTAAAACACTTATTAAATGAAGCAAAAGCAATATTTTAAAGGCCTGTCTTCATTTTTGACAGAAAAAGCCAAACGATTCTGAACTTTTAATCAAGCTAAATACATGAATACATTGTAAAAGAATTCCAACATCTTTGCAATACAATGAAGTGAAAGTCTTTGATGCTCAAGAAAAGGAAGAACTATTTAATAGCTATTTTAACTCTGTTTTCAAGAGAGATAATTGTGTTTCCCTCCATGAGGACTATTTTTTCAGTGACTGTGATAACAATAACCAGTCTTTAAGTAACATTACACTTTCTTCTTCTGATCAAGGAATTTTTGGATCAGCTGGACATTTCCAAATCTTGTGGTCTAAATGGACTAACATGTCTGTTGAAGGAATGTTCAAAATGGATTTCTATTCCCCAGTGCACCCTGTTCAACAAACAACTGGACAGCGGTTGTTTCCCGAAAGTTTGGAAAAGTGAAAATTTGGTCCCAGTATTCAAGTCTGATGATAGAGAGATCATTGAGATTATTACAGAGGAATATCATTGCTGTGTATCATACCAAAAATACTTGTAAAGTGTGTGTTCTCATATCTTTTTTCTTTCTTCCAACTGCAAATTTACCACCTGCAAGATGGCTTTGTAAGTTGACGTCCTTGTGTTACCAGTCTCCTCTGGTCTACTCACACTTTTGCTAAAGCACTTGATGAAAGAAAGCAAGTTGATACTATGTTCTTGGATTACATTGTAAAGCGTTTGACTCTGTGTCATTTAACTGTTAGTTGAATGAGTTGTTTGATGTGGTTGTAAAAGGTAAAGTGCTTTCGTGGTGTAGACATCACAGAACAGTCATTGATGGTTGTGAATCATTGTTGTTACCAATATCATCAGGAGTGACTCAGGGGTTGATTTTGGGACCATTATTGTTTATAATTTACAGTATATAATTACGGCTCCTAAAGCTATACACTCAAGCTCTAATGTACAACTGTACGCTGATGATATCAAATGCTTTAGAATCATAGATAATGCCAATAATGTTCAACAACTACAATTAAGTGACCTGTCAAATCCAAATGATTGGTCAGTCGATCACTTCATGATGTTTAATTTAAAGAAATGCAAATATCTTGCAATCACAAGGAAAAAGAATATTGTGTATTGGTCACAGATTATGTACCGTAGTTATTCACTTTTAAGCCGCACTCACTATTAAGCCGTACCCCCCATTTTGACAAAGAATTTTATAGCAGAGCGGTTTCATGAGCAGTTTGTTTTGGAAAATACTCAGTTTTAAGCCGCATCCTGTTTTATAATAACAGAAAGTTCTTAATAAACACGGGACAAAATGACCAAATTTCAAAACAATGTTGTTTTCACGCAAAAAACGTTGAAACAGTCCATTCAGGCGATAAACAATGTGTGGAATAATCCAGATTGAAAGTATGCATACATACATAGTAATTTGCGATCTTGATCTGAAATAACAATGCGGATCGAAAGTGTGCATAATATAAATACTAATAATTGTTGTTACCTCCGAGGAAACATGTTAATAAAGAATAAAAACAGACTCTTAGCATAATTTGTCACTAGTTGTATAACTAATCTGCGAAAGCTATCGACAAAGACGAATACGCGACTTCAGTCCAAAGCTGAATGACATTTTTCTTTTTTTTTTGGTATTGTAGACTAAGGAATAGCCTACCATTAGACATTACAACAATTGAACATTGTTCACCATTTAAGAACAGTATTGACAAATTTTATCTTAGTAAATTTAATGTAATTAAGGATAGATTTTTGTAATTAATTTTTAATATGTTAATGTTATGATATTTTATAATAATTATGTTACATCGAGGCAGTTTAATTTTATAAGCAATCTTTGTATGTTTAAACTTACCTAATTATTCAGATTGTATTTTTACATTTTTTTATTTATTTTAATTGTTAATTTATTTTTAATTTGTATTATGTGAAGAAGATCTGTATAATTAAAGTTGGGTAAATTAAATTAATATAAAATAAAATGCTATGATACATAGGGAAGAAACGGATGAATATAGTTTTGGGTTGTATGCAAGTGAGGATAATCTATTAACCTTTCTTTCTTTTAAGTATTAAACTTTATATCCAATAGATACATAATAACATCATTGCTATTTATCAGTTTCAGCTACTGTTACCTATTGTATGCGTACAGTACAAAGTTTGTCAACTTTATTATTGCGTTTAATCAATATACTTTATTTACAAAGAATGGTTTGTGTTGTCACAAGCTTGTTTTTCTCTGAATCACAAATGATCGAACACATGACCTTCTGATTTGTACCGGTCAAACACTCTATCCACTGAGCTACTTGAACTCACGTTGGGAAAGGGTCACTTAACTTACTTCTTTTAGAAGGAATTTCAAAATTGGGTTTGTCAGTGTTTGAAAAAACCATTGTTTTAGTGGTAATTATTAGAAACTATTTAGACAATTACTGCTACTGATAGTTAAATCATAGCCACTAAATTGTAGTAGTTTTATCACAGTCATACTTAATAAGTATAATTATGTAATTGAACCCTAACCATCTCAATATGGAATTAATTTGCACGATTGTCTTCTAGAAAGCATCAAAATTTAAACTCTCAAATGCAAATTAATTCCATATTGAACGAATAAAAAGTTCGATTACTTGAACTGAACATTTTTACATCAATCTTCAATGTTTTAAACAAAGCATTTCACGCAGTCATCCATACGGTGTTACTCTTGCAGGTATTTTCATTTGAATCGCCAAATCTACTGAAAACGCCATTTTGTTTGTTTTTTAAAATCTCTCCCTCGTTGACCTAGAAACTTATGCATTTTGATTGGCATATTAGCTTTGTATTGTTAATTATCCAATCAGATTTAAATGTTTGAGATTGTAAATGCACGAAATAACAAATTTCTGCACATCATTACAAATTTTTGCACAAAATTACAAAGAAATTGCACAAAATTACAAAGAAATTGCACTGCTCTTGGCCATTTATTGGTATAATTTCAATACTTTAGAGAATTTAAAATGTTACAATACATAATCAGGTTTCTCACGAAGACCTGAAATTCGCAACGAGATTAAATAAATACTGAAATTAGACAGCTTATTCTATATTACTACATAAATTTGTTATCTCAAAGCATTTAATCTCTAGCACTTATATTAAAAACCTTGCACAACCATAGAGAATTAATAATGTTGGATCAATACATAATCACAGATAAATTTAAAATATTGTGGCGGTAATTAATCATGGAGAGTTACAAATATTTAGCAGTACATAATTGTATAGAATCAAAAATATTTCAGCAATATTCATAAAAATATATGTTAGTAATGTCAAATTACTGTATATCTACTTTGTTCTCACAGGGACGTTGTGACCTTCCTGATTCCTATTATAAGTGGTGTGGGACTCAATCACATTGCTGTTGTGAACTTGGAAACTTGTGCTTTCAATATACTTGATACTTTGTGATATATTTTTACTGAGTTTGTGCCAGAAAAATAATAAAAGACTAAAGTTTTGTCTTAATTGTGAGTTATTATTTATGTGAAGCACCTATGGTTGCTATTTATAAAATTTCTTTAGAACTCAACTCTTGATTTTTTGTGAAGTAAAGTTTATTAGATCCCTGAGTTTCCCTTCGCAACTCTGTATGGATTAAAATTTATTGGAATCCTGTTCCTCAGATTTTAAAAATTTTACGTATTTTTTAAGATTCCTACCAAGGCTCACTCGACAACTCTGGTTCACTGCTTTGACAAATTGAGGATCGTTTTGAAACTATTATTTGAGAATTATTTAAGACTTCTATAAGTCTTAAATATCAAAATTTAATGAATAGATTCTGAGGCTCGAGAGAAAAAGATATGATTCTTGTAAAAGAAGTTTATATACAGTTAAAATTAACATAAAAAATGCACTTATAGGGTATAAGTGTAATCTTTCCCGACATGAAATGTAGATAAGAATTACTCCATGGAAAGTCAAAACAATTTTTTAAATATGACTTGGCTTATAGATGATGACACTTATGTACATCGTATTAACCAAGTGCGAGGTCCGTACCGTAAGTTAAGGGCCTGATGTTTTTCCATTCTTATTGCCCAATAGCAAAGCGTGCGGGCCACGAGGAAAAAACTTTGTTCCGTAACTGTCGGTACGGATCGAGCATACGAGTTAATAAGATTTTATTATGTTGCTTTTTGAAGAACGTTCTGGGAGGAACCAACGGTTGACGCGCAGTGAAGACATTTTATTCCATAGTATTAAACAATTGTAAAGTTACAAAGTTTTTCTCAGACCAAACAGTTCAATGCTCACTTCATTCAAAAATTGTCAAATTTAAGAATAAGTAAGTATTCATTTTTAAAATCACAAACCAGGCAAACCTTTGCTGCAAAACATTTTTAAGAAGATCGTGCCTGTCGGTTTCGACCTGGCAGACTTAGTTCATCGATTTAGACAGCTTTGAATTAGCGGAATCAATGCAAATACTGGCACTCCTAACTGATATCAAACGATAGCACACCATTGGAGCACTCTTAACTGATATCAGAAGTTTGAAGCACACCTAACCGATAGACTTGCTCTTCCGGCTGTTAATAGGCGAATTAACAAATCGAAAGAGGTTGAGCGTTTTCTAGACTCTTATTTACCACGGTCCTCGCCATCAACGTGATCAAAAAGTTGTGGAATCACGACGCGAAGCGGAGTAAATAAGAGTCTAGAAAACGCTCAACCTCTTTCGATTTGTTTTTTACCTTAACTAAGGAAAAATTCAAAGAAAATTTCTTTCAAGTTGTGTGACGAGTAGTAGTGAAAAAAAAGTATGCGTGATATATGCTTACGCCATTTTTCTAGACTTTTATTTATCACGGCAAATCAACCAATCAAATTGCGAGATTATTGTGTGTTATGGTAAAATCTGTTTTGACGTCATTGTTTACATTCTGCTTCATTAGCATACAACTCTAGATAGCTAATGAACAAAGATAAATAAGATTTGAATCTAAGACTTGGGAAATATTATCAAATTAACAAAGAGATTAAATTTTGACGCAATTCAAGCAGTTTCTAAAAGTAAAAAGATATGGCGGTTCCAAAATACTCAAAACAGCTGCTGGGTGGCAAAACCGTTAATGAGCCATACATACTCTGTAAAATCTCCATTAGTTCACAGGAACAGTGTTTAGCATATCACTGTCATATTTACAGAAGATGATTATTTTATAAAACACTATTAATAAACAGTGCTTTAGTTTTTGTAACCTCATCAGAAACTGGTGCACAAATGCTAAAGAGGGAAAAATGTAAACAAAGAACCGGGATCATCATTCGTTAGAAAGTCGATTTAATTATGACAATTTTATACTGCGTGAACGGCAATCTTGAACATTCAGATAGTATAATATAGTGTTTTGTTGGCACTCAGCCTCTCCATTTTACGTCATTGTTAATAAAAAAAACTGGTATCCAGAATATTAAGAGTTTCAAATCAAGAGATTGTCTTCCAAGGATTTTTTTTACACCCTCAAAAAATGTCACCAAACACTAATGTTTCCAACGTTAGAGTTTGTCGGTTAACCTGGCAAACTCATTCGATGAATATCGACTGAAAAATTAATAATGTTATAGACAAATCTAACACAAATAGTTTAAGCCAATCAAAGGAAAGATAAAACTTACCCCAATTTACCTTAATTTAGCCAATCAAAGTAATAGCCATATTTATCAGTAACTGGTATTAACGGACATTGACTTTCGACTATCAATTACATAATGTATCATGAACAAAATAATGAAATCTACTTTGACGCAACACTAATAAGGGCCTGTTTACATGGAGGTGGGGGACCCCAGGTAGGTGAGGTAACCCGCCTAGGTGGGGTAACCCGCCTCTCCATATAATCTCTCATTTTATTTGATCATGTTTACATGATAGGTGGGGTAACCCGCCTAGGCGGGTTACCCGGTTTGCCAGGTAGGGTAACCCTGTCAGCCGGGGTCGCATTTTGCCATGTAAACGACTCAAGGTGAGGTAACCCGCCTAGCCGTGGTCGAAAAATGGCCCGCGTTTACATGCAAACTTGTAACCCCGGGGTCCTGGGGTGACGTTACCAGACATTGTTGCGTGGTCGCTAAATCGCTTTTTTAAGTCAGATTTGCGTTACACTTTTATGCGAATGTAAATGTTCTTCTTGTAAAATCTAATAATGTAAAACTACAGAAGCATTCTTGTTCCATATAAAACTTCAGTTTATACATGTAGACCTCTTATGTCATGATCAGTCACGGTGCTTTACAGTCATCTAGGTCGATTAATACAAAATTTAAACTTTTAGTGCACGACTAACTAACCGCTTCATTTTCAACTTGATGTCAGAAAATGTATACGTGTGTTTACAGCAAGTTATTAATTCTTGCGTTCTAACACATCAGACCTTTTTCAAAATTGTATGTTGGATTTGTAGTTTGAAATAAGTAAATTCTTATTCAAAACTGCTAAAGCGAAGTGCGAAAAACTACAAGTAGAAATACAGGACAATATTAATCAGTTCGCAGTCGATTAATAAATAATTTCAAACTCAAAATACAAATTTGATGTAAACGAAGGCACAAAATTTGATGCAAGATAACTGCTTACAAATTGTATACTGCAGAGCCAAAAAAAAATTTCAGTTTGAATGTTTAATTCGCAGTTGATTAAATAAAAA
>JAOBRB020400372.1:0-19928 GCA_027575285.2 Zoanthus pulchellus | reverse complement strand
AAACGCAATTCAGCTTTATGGCTGCAAGTTTTTTTTATCAATAAACCATCTATCTATCTATCTATCTATCTATCTATTACTTGTACACTTGAGATCCACAAGATCTTTATATTGATGTTGATAGTTTTGTTGATGACCTTTCCAATGCTCAATGTGACATTGATGATGATGATGTACAAATAACGGAAGTTACTCACGGAAACATTAACAAGACAACCTCTCTAGGAAATTTAATTCAGGCTGAATATCATATCATTGGATCTCCAATCTGATGGTTAGACTGCACTGTCATATAAGAAGCTCATATTTTGTTGAAACAAATGAATCACTTTATCGAAGGATTTCAAAGGATATTCCTTGGGACCAGTAAGAAACTTTGATGTTGTGACAAGTGAATTTGTGCAAATTCTAAACACAGGAAACAAACATTGGGTCTGCAGTAGCTCTGTTGGTTGCTTACCTGGTGTAGTAAACTTGTATGATATTTTATTCCATGAAATTATTGCTAATGAAGTGGAAGAACAATAAAAAAATCTAATGGCAAACCAGTTTATAGAAATCAACATTGTACCTGTCCAACAACAAGAAAATGGCAGTGATTGTGGTATGTTCTCGATTGCATTTTCTGCCTGTATAGTGTATGGCAAAAACCCTAGTACTATTAAATTTGATGTACCACAGATGAGACCTCATTTATCTAGATGCCTTAAAACTAGAGTACTTGGCCCATTCCCTGAGATTTAAAGAAATTAAAAGTTGTTACTTCCACTCAAATCGGCCGTCGATGTTGATCATTGTATGTGTACGTCATGCTTTATAGTACTAGTTGTAATAAACCTTTTGACTGTTGAAGGCCTCGCGTATAATTTCCTACTTATCTTGGAGAAAAAAGGCAGCAACAAATTGTTTTCACCTAACAAATTCAATACACATATACATATATAGTAATAATCTTTGAACACAGGCAAAATTACAAAATTCAACTGTCAAAATGTTGATCAGATAACTTTGTAATTTTCAAGATAAAAAACAATTTAAATAGCTCTACGATTTTCATAAAAAACTCAGATTTATAAATCGATTTCACATTAATTTTCTGCCATTTATTTCCTTAAAAGGCTAAACTAAAGATATATGAGCAAAATGCTTCAAAACTAAAGACTAAACGCATGAGCAAATGTGTAGTGGTTTTTAAATGCTATCTGAAAAATATTGCAATTATAATTAAAATTATGAATAATGATTATAAATTCAGTACTATAAAATATTCAGGGAGACATGGGTAACAAGAAGGACTAAGAAAAAGCCAGAAATGGCCAGATTCACCAGTAAGCCAGGATGCACAAATTGAAAAAATGTTATATTGTATAATACACGTAAATGTACAAGCTTTTATGTCTTGGAATTTTTGTATTTACAATAGAGGAAGCAATTTTGCTCACTTCAACTTACAACAAGACAACATAACTGAGGAATGTTCAATGCTAATTCTAAATATCAAGTAAAAATACTTGTAAACCAGTGCTTACCTGGCTTACAGGCAGGTATGCCCCAGACAGTATAAGTTTTTAAATCAAGTCAGTGATCAAGTCATCACCTCAGATTTTTGCATGAACTGTCTTCAGTTAGTCAAGTTGTTCAAAACATTTTTAAGTAACCTAGCTGTAACAGTTTCTTATAATCAAACCAAAATACTATTTTATATTATAATGAGTTGTTGATATTATCTAATTAAATCAAAATGGTATAAATTTTGTAGTGAAATTATTAATATTTCTAAAGTGAAACTAAGTTATGGCTAATTTTATCTAAAAAGCAGACAGCAAACAAATGCAAGATAATTGGTAAGGACTAAAATATTAAAAAAATAATGAACTATTATGCGGTAGACCCACGATGGGTATAAAATGTTACGGTTAATTAGCATACAAATATTTTAGAATGTGTTTCTACAATAATATGAGAATATCTATTAAGGTTAGTGATGGGGGCATTGACACATCCTTTTTTGAGATGCTTCCTAGAAACAAAGCTAGTCTTTATTCCAAGCTACAATCATAGTGCGATTATAACTTAACTTATAATGAAAACACTATAACTGAACATTTGTGTGAAGTATAGTTAAATAGACACGAGAGAAAAGAATAAAGTAAGGTGTACGAATGACTAGTGTCCAACTAGATTCCCATTTTTGTGAAATATGCTCTGCATTCAATAAACTGAACATTATAGAGTGAACTCCTACCTGCTATCTTAAACTTTTGTTTATAAAGCTACTGTCTCTCTCAAATATACTCCTATTTATAGAGTGACCCTCTGTGTCCAACTACTACAGTAAAACGGTCTTTCGTGGTCTATCTCAAGACATGGAATGGACACAGTTAATGTATCCTAGTTTTTTCTCGACAGTTGTTGATAAACCCCCATAAGACAAAATGGAATCCACTTTTGATTTAGAGTTAGAGTAACTGGTTGTCTGTTTTCACACCTTTGTCAAAGGTTTTATAGGAGGGCATAAGTTAACAAGAGCAGAACAAAACTTTTTTTTAAAATTATAAAAAAATTATATTTTAATACACACATATTGTTTTGACAATGCCCTTTGGCGTCAGTTTCGCCGGATCATAAAAATCATATTTGTTGATTTGTTCAGTTTCTCACTTCGTGGGAGATATTACGGCCGGAATTGCTTTTAATTTGCGCGTTGTTCTTGTGGGCGGAGAAACATAAACATATCATGCGGTGGGCTTGGGAGAACTCCAAAACTTTAAAAGCTTTTTTCTCGAAACTATTTTTTATGGCAAATCTACGAAACACTCGAGGTTCCAACTTGGGAATTTTTTTGCCAATAACCCTGAAATTTGGCAGTTTTACAGCTAAATAATTGAAGTTCAAAACTGTGTCAGCATTTTTTAAAAAGTTAGTGCGATAAAACTCTGCTGCTTTCGTTTTTGAAAGCGCTAATTCTGGTTTTTGGTTGTAAAATAAACAAAGTGGCCTTTCAAAAAACGCCGACACATTTTTGGATTTCGATTAGTGTCAAACAAAAAAATATATTAAGTGATGCCATCAAACGCAGCATGTTGGACTTGGAACTCCCGAAAGAGAACACAATAGTCGAAAAACTAAGCTTTCGTTCTTTTTTTTATTTGAATTTACTAAATAAGAGTTAAACAGCGATTTACAGAATTTAAAAAGCTTTTCAGCGATATATAGGTTTATAGGGTTACGTTGCGAATTAACAGAGATATGCTCTACTAACCAAAAACACCGCTTAAACTGAACGGTTACCTTACGTTTAAGGGCTGTTACTATGTCCAAATTAAAGGTGTTTGAAACTTTATTCAATTGTTTTATTATTTCTGTTCGATTCCAAAGAGAAGCAACACGTTCGCAGTGCCAGAAGAGATGTATAATATCTTCCTTCTGAGTTTTGCAGAACGTGCAGCTTTCACTGTGTTTAATCTTAATTTTATACAGGTAGCTGTTTGTTGACAATCTTTTGTGAAGCAGTTTAAACTAGAACTCAATAAGATTTTTTGCTTTTTGTAATTTCGAAAGGAAGTAGGTACGATTCCTTCCAAACTATATGAGCATCTTCAGTAAGGCTGCTTATGTCAGCTTGTCATTTGATTTGTGTTTCAGTAACAGCTACTGATTTTTGTGCAATTATTTGTTTATAAGCTTTTTACATGGTTTCATAGATTCTATTATTTCTTCAATATGGTCCTTTTTAGTATTCGTTGTGTCACATAATTCAAAATTTTTTACTATAGATTTAACTGACGATACTATTCCCAAATGAATTAGCTGGCATAGATTTATGTCATATCTGGTTTGAAAAGATGAATGTGTCAAAAAGTGAGTCGGACTATCAATTATCTGTTTAACTTTTGATATTCCTTTGTTAAGCCGTAGTAGTAACAGACTGGCCTGCTTGCGATTCTTATTAAAGAGTTATGCCACAGAGGCTGTGATTGGAACTGTTGTTTTGAAATAATATTTCTTTCATAATTATCCATATGTCTATTACTTCCTTAATAAGAAGATCGTTAAATGCGTAAAAGTTGTTAAGATCTTTTCCGTTAGGTTGCCAGTGATAAATGTTTCTCCTACTTTTATGCTGTAATTCAGTATCAAGAAAAAGCTTTCATTTGCTATAATTTTCTTTATCTAGGTACTTTTTAATCCATACAATTTTTAGAGCTTTGTTAAACGACGTAATGTCTAGCATTATGAAACCTCCTTCTGAGAAGTCTCTTATCATAGTATTGCGCTTTATTTTATCGCCCCTTCCAATCCACAAAAAGTCATCGAAAAGTTTTTCTATTTCTTCAATGGCTTTCTGATTTGTTGGGAGGGGGCTGATATATAATTCAGCTGCGATGCAGCCAAACTTTTAATAACAGTGATTTTACCAAGTAAGGTTAATCCTCGTCGGTTTTTCAATTGTTTAAGCAGTTTTTATGTCATCCGATTGCACGCATGTGCAATGGTTGACATATTGTGAGGGGTTGAATTTGTGACTCACTCACTCACTCACTCACTCCACTGTTAGCTCGATTGTCCCAAATATGGGGAAACACGCCATATATGGCCAGTCGTATTTAATTGTTTATGCATTAATCAATTTACTTCAAAATACACACACCGTCATTTGGAGCCCGGCAAACGTAGCAAGAAATTATAAAGCAAGCTCGAAGTCGAATTCTAAAATATTTAGTTACGCTTTGATGTTTACCAGCTGCCTCTAGGCAAGAAAATTTGTAAATAAATTTAAACGCTAGCAGTTGTGTATGCGTTAGATGGTAAGTCGCAAAAAAGTTGTTTTAAATAGATTTTTGTTTAAAAACTTTGTCGTTTGTCCCTAATTTTGTCTGATGTTCTATATCTTTTCTAGTTCGTTTTTACATTGTTGTTTTGGAGTTTTCAGTTATTTTATAAAGCTCAGTCATTGTAATCAATTTCTCTACGTTTCAGCTTTTTTTCCCTAGCTGAAGCAAATGCAATTGATTTCTCTCTTACTTTCAGTTTAATCATTTCCCAGTATAATGCAGGGTTTACAGTGCCTTGAAACTCCTTTTTAGTTTCTTTGATTGTCGTCTTAATTTCGTTAACATAATCTATGTCTTTGAGATGGGACGTGTTTAGCTTCCAAAAGCCCCTTCCTCTTTGGTTTTGGTTCAGACCCAATTCGATTGTAATTAGAGAATCTGTTTTGTAGCCGGGTTTAATGTCTGCTTTGTTTACGTGACAAAACTCTGACTCACTAAAAAGAAATCTAATCTACATTGAATTTTTGGGCTCTTTTGGCGCCATGTAAATCTTTTGACATCTGGGTTAATTGTTCTCCAAATATCAGTAAGATCTAGTTGTTCACATATATTTTTGACCATCTTCCAGGAGTTCTTGTGAGTTTTAGGTTTGCCGCCACTTTTATCTTTTTCCAATATCAAATGCTAAGTTAAAATCACCTCCAATTATAATTTCTTCGCAGTTGAAGTCTAACAGTTGGTCATAAGCCTTATTAAAAAAGAAGGATAGTCCTCATTCGGGGCATTTATATTAATTAGAGTGATTTTTTACTCATCTACTTCTATGTTTATGATAACGTAACGTCCTCCCGGGTCAGTGAATGTTTTAAGTAACTTTAGGTTAAAATTGTAGTTAAAAAGTATTCCAACTCCTGCTCTCGCGCTAGTACAACAGCTAAGAATTGCCTGGCATCCCCATTCAGCCTTCTATACATGGCTTTGTCCTCAGTACACTGCGTTTCTTGGATCATGCAAATTGAAAGTTGTTTAGCCCTAAGCCAGTTAAACATTTCTCTCCTTTTTGCAACGTTTCCAATTCCCCTAACGTTAATGTTAACGTTAATGAAGCGTATTGTTAAATCCATTTGGTGTGTGTTGTTTTAAACTAATGTGTGCAAGCGTCGCATTCTTTACATCCTTTTGCAAAAGTTCTCCCTTAAGAGAGTATAGAAATGGTCCTATATGCTAAACCTAATTTTAATGTTTTCAACAAACGAAAAGGTGAAAATAAAAACGATATTTGAGACTAACTTTTTAGACGTCCTTTCTTAAAGTTAGTCATATTCATTAAAAAGAGCAGATTTAGAGTTGCATGTGTGTTTGAATAAGCGAGTTAAGAGTTATATATATTTATAGATTTAAATACACATTTAAGAAAAAGCAGCAAGGTAACAGTTTACTTCCCTTTTGTATAGTTCTTCGGTGCTTATTCCTCATCTTCTAGATAAGATGGTAAATTCTCGGAAACGAATTTTTCATTTCCAACATACAAGACTCTGTCCAGTACTTTATTGTTTGTTAGACCTTGGATACGTCCATTTTTTATCGCTTTTATTAAAATTTTTCTTTCTTCTTTGATCGCCGATGCATAGTCCTGGGTGATACGGACATTAGGGTTTGCTCTTTTTAGTTTTATCTTTTTGTAGAATACGAGGTCTCGGTTTTTTCTTGAAACTAAGCGTGCAACAATTGGCCTTACAAGTGTACCTTGTCTTTTTTCCCAATACGGTGTATAGCGTGAAATTTTATTTCATTTGAAATGATTCCCATCTTCTCATAAATGTTACTTGATCGATTGCACGTATTCTTTCTTCCAAAGATCCATGAGGATTGCTCATTAGAAAATCAGTAGGAAGTACCCCTGCACTATAATGTATTTGCTACATAAAAAACCTATGACTCTTTTCACATGAATGCGGACACAGGCAATACCTCTTGTTGCTTCAACATAAACTGGGTTAAGTTGATCTTTGCATTTTGTAAAAGCTGGAATTACTAGCTTTGTTCCCTAAAGGGCAACACTCTCATGAATAGTGAAGCCGCGATCGGCCATCACCATGTCCCCGGGTACCAATTTACTTATGCACCACAGTTTTCAGTCAAAAACTTGTCAGATGTTCCACCACCCCATACCTCAGAAACATAGGAACTAATACCATGTGGGATGATAACAATCAGCACCTTGATAGTGTTGTGGTGCTTGTAGGAATTAAATGCCGTTTGTGCTCTACAAGTAAATCAGTGGGTTTTTCAATGAAACTTTCAAAACAGTCGATTATTGCAATAGTTTTTGTTCCAAAGCTGAACTAAAAGCATTGGTGGCATTTTTCTTATAAGACTTTAACGATCAGGCCAGTGAACAAATGTGGATAACCTTATGTCCATAGTCATCAGCCAAGAATGAAATGTCCTGGCGACTGTAGGAACTGAGATTTAAAGCGATAACTAGGTCTTGCAGAGGCACATCTAATCTTAGCTTAATCAGGACCATTAAAAATTCTTGGAAAGGACTCAGCGATTGAAAGCGACGAGAAACAGACGGTGACACGAGTTCAAACAAAAAATTCAGAATTTCATATACGAAAGACCAGTGTAAAACAAAACTTTATCGTCGCTATTCTTGAAAAATTATTCATCAAATTCAACAAATTTCTTATTTGACGTAAATGAATAATCAAAGATATCTGTCTATGATTTTGCATCATAAAATTTACGCAGTAAACCGTCAGACTGTGCACATCTCGCCAGCAGTACTAGTCTGACAACTTTTCTCATTTCCACCAATGTTTTGATTAGCTGGAAACGAAACATCAATTTTCTCTGCTTCCAGAGATGCTTCTGTTAATGAGAACGCATCACCGCTTGAACGGAATATGTATGTTTTTTATAAACTTTTTTTTTACTAAAATAAGATTTTGATATTGAATTCATTTGAATAATTTCCTTTAATCATTATAACAGCACAACTTTATTATGGTATTTAAAAATAGAATAAAAACTCTTCTGTAATGTTGTAAGCTTGTGTAATTCTTAAATAATTCTGTTGAACGGAAAACAGCTCGTATGCTAGACTTCGTCTGTTTTGTTTTTACAACGGAGACCGTTTAAACTGTTTTTAATTAGCAAAAATGATTATTGTAACTTGTATACGTTTTTACTCATTCACTCATGCAGGAGTATTAATATGGGTTGATACTGTAGCAGATTGTAATACAACTTTAGAGGAAAAATTAATGAAATCAACTTTTGTCGGTCTAAAAAATCTAATAATTGACGTTAAGGATTTTAAGAACCAACCCCTGCCCCTTTATTAGAATTCTTATTCTTTCGTAGCCTTTGTTGATTGTAAGGACATTTAATTTGCGTAACAAAGCAAATCCCTTTTCCAAAAATGTCGATTTACGCAAGGAAGTCACCTTAATTCGCTGACACAGGTTTACCCCGTTGTGAAAACAAACTTCTTTCTTCTTTCAAAAACAATAATTATGGTAACACGAGACTGTTTTCGGTAAGTTTATTAGAACAGAAAAGTGCTTTTACTTTAAGAAAAATTTTTTTGAATTTTATTTCTTATTTAAAGGTAAAACTTGCGCCTAATTATATACCCATTGCAGTTGTTTCGATAATGCACTTTACCCTGATTGGTGATTTCGTCTTGTGTATTTACTGTAAAAAGGTATGCTGGCCAGGCTCCTCCAGGAACACATCAGCACATTCCTCACTCTTCATGGCTTCAATCTCAAAGGCAATCTGTACCAGTTCCTAATCAACAACAACCTCTACCATACCAACAGGGCTATTCCCCGCACCATTCGATGCCAGCAGCTAAACCCACAGCTACATCAGGTTAGTTTAACGTTTCCATTCGGCCAAAGTAATTTTTTCGGTTTTGGTATCTCTAGAATACCTAAAAAAATTCGATACGTCACATTTTCGCCAAAGAATGGTGATTTCAAGTGCCCGCGCGGGTAACACCAAACAAAGATGACCTGAGTTGCTAAGTCTGGGTCCAGAACAGGCCGCGACATAATGTTTACTCTTCATTCAATTGTTTTGTTTTTCCGTACAATCAATCGTTGTTTTGGCTTAAATACTCCAAAAAGTAAAAAAAGTATTTGTATGGAAACACAATAAAAAGTAAACGATTCCTGAAGTGACGTGACACCACGGCTTGTGCTGGGCCCAGACTTAACGTCTTTTTTGAGCTTGGCCGGCGTGGGAACTGTGAAGCTCACTTTAAAAGGTAATACTGTTATTTGCATTCTGTTTTTTGACTGCAGTGTACGCAATAGGACTGAATCATGTTAGTCTACATTGTTCGATTTCAATTAATGCATGTGACTGTATTGATCACATAGTGAAAATAAATCTTGGTTAATCTTTTAAAGGAATAAAAGATTTTTAGCCTTAAACGTATGGATTAAGTTGCCCTGTTGTTGTCATAAATGCTTTGTTCTGGATATCTGGCTTTCTCAAGTGAACTTGTTTTTGGTTGTTAACATCAATTATGGCTTACCACTGACACTGAATACCACACAATGTCCTTTGACTTGATTTTCAAATTCAAACTTCTATATTTATTTCAATTTTTTTTTGGAAGAAAAATATTTTTTATGAAGGCAGAATAGTTTCACGTACAGTGACAGTGTCATAGTTTTTTTACCGGTGTTGTATTCAGCTTGTATTGTATTTTACGGTACGTATACGGTGTTGTATTCAGCTTGTATTATATTTTACGGTGTTGTATTCAGCTTGTATTGTATTTTACGGCGTTGTATTCAGCTTGTATTGTATTTTACGGTGTTGTATTCAGCTCGAGAACAACAAAGTAGAAGTTTTTAGTGACTTTCAATACCTCAAATCTTTTAATGTCAATGCGTTGAAGCGAAGGACGTGACAGGGAGGATGTCAAAAGCCTGGTCAGCTCTCTGGCGTCTCAAGCGGATCTTGGTATCCAACACCCCAAAACGCCTAAAAATCAAATTCTTTAAAGCCTCTTTTCTAAGTGTTTTTCTGTATGGCTGTGGGAGCTGGATGTTAACTCAGGCCCGTACTCAAAACCAATGCCTTCGTATAATGTTTGGTATAGACCACCACCAGCACTTGATCAACGAGGCTATTCTTCAACAAACTGGCGAAAGCCCACTGCCCGACGACGTTAAAGAACGCCAGCTGCGTTTCCTGTCTATGTAGACACCTCAAAGATCTAATCGCACAGCATGCGTTATACACTCCAAAACAGGAGAGGCGAAGCAGAAGATGCCCAAAGAATACAATTAAGCATAGATATACATCAACAACTGTAGAAAACTTAATTATTTATAAAGTTAATTAATCACACGCTAGGAGACTAAACGGGCTGCCAAAGATTGATTATTAAGCCAAAACAAAGCAATTTTTTCTTCGATAACAGCGGTTCTTTAATAAGCCTCAGATATCACTATTGATATCCTCCTGGATAAAATAAAGAAAAATTTGTTGGATACTGGACATAGCCTCATATGAAAATTGCAAGCCACTCACTCCCATCTAATATAGCGCAAAAGGTGCTTCCAATATTGACAATGTTCGGAGTTTTACCAAAGGAGACGGCAGCAAAAAGGAATTTTCTTTTTACTTTGTCAAGGAAATTGTAATAGTTGTGAAAATTGGAGTGAACACATGTGCTCTTTGAGCGCCTTTTATTATATTTTTACTTGGTCTTCTTTACATACTTTTAAAAAAATAATTTTACTTCTCACCAAAAAACAAGACAACCTGTTTAGTTTCATATTTATATAGATCCTGGTCAAGAGAAGGTAATTGCATTGTATCCTAGGCATTTGTAATTCCAACCTTTAGAATTGGTAGGTTTTTTATAAATCCCATGCACCTCTGGAATTGGCAGGTTTTATAAATCCCACCTGGGATCCCGCAGGGTGGCCAAATCCCATGCAGAATATGGGATTCTGGGTGGGATTTAGTTTCTATCCCACTTGGGATTGGTGGGATCCCACCAAGGATGGCGGGATCCTGCTATTCCTGGCTGGGATCCCAGGTTGGATTATTGGGATACCATAACGATCGGGCATGAATTTTTACATGGGATATACCGTTAATATTAATTACATTTTTCCCATACCCATTTCCTCCCATCGTTTCTGCAACAGGCGCCCGTTCCCAACCGGGCTGCTACGCAGGCTATAGCTGAATGGGTTATATGCTCATGAGCCACTCTGGGGGTGGCTTATGGGAATGTTAAACCCACAAACCTCTCTGGCTTATTACATTGTGTCAGACTGCTACTGAATTCCGTCCCAGAGTTTTATCTTAAAGCTCTTGCACAAAAACTTGCTTCGTTTATTAAGTCACCATCCATCTTTAACAGAAATTTTAATACATCATGAGTACTCTTTGTCCTCTATTTCCACATGAACGTGTTTGGTCTCAAAGGACATTCTGTCCACGTTTCCAAACATTACCGAAAAGCAGGACTAATTGCTGTTGAATGCGTGTTAGATGCTTGGAAAATCGAGGAACCTGCCACTGCTTGCATTTTAGAGGCCTTAGAATTAAACACAATAATTCCCAGTTTATTGGTTATCACTATCTTCAAGCCAATGGCACAGCCATGGGTCCTAGGAATGCCGCAGTTTACCCATGCTGACTTCGCTATAGGGCATCTTGACTACTTAACTAATTCTGAGGGAATAACTTACATCCCACCTTTCGATGGCGCTACATCGATGACATCATCATCATCCTGTTGCATGAGCATGATAAACTTTTGAAGTTTGCTGAGTATATCCCCCAATATTAAATTTGAAGTGGTAGTTTCAAATAACAAACTTCTATGTCTACTCATAGTAAGATCTACTTTGTGCCTACCAGCGCACGTCTTTTTCACTGCATTAAAGCTATTCGTTACAACGTAGCCCTCCTTCTATGGCGCAATTGTTTTTCTTAGTTTCTCCCCCAGCGTAATTAGGAATACAAATCGTATCTTGTTCAACAAGACTACAAAACCACTCAAAATAATGTCCAATTTAAGAAGGTAGCAACACTCACTGGAGAAAATATAAAGTCAAACCCATAGAAATCCTTCCTATTTGTTCATTTTAGTTCCCCAATGGCTTAACAAGCGTTGTGATTAGCACTGACTTTAACCAGCTATTTTTTTCAGTTAATTCTTTAAGCTTCCCGTATTTTAATCGTTTTATAGATATTACAGATGGCCATTAGTCCGTGTATTGTTAAACTGTTAATTTTAGCTGACGAAGGGCGAGTGGCCAAAACGTTTGATTATAAAATTTAAATTTTCTAAGCTCTGCTTATCTCTAGCGATTTCCATTATAGTATACTTAACAAAATTACTCCAATCTGATAGATGGAGAAGAGTACTTTTTTGCGTAAATTTTATTGTTCAGGGTAGCAATTAAGTTGTTATGGGAACGACGTAAGCACATTGATCTAACTTTTAGATGGCCGTACGTACTCAATGAGGCAATGAGTTAAACGATTCATTATTTGGTCATTTTCTAATCCAAATGCACTAGTTTAATTTCTTTAAAAGTCTTTGAAATCGTTTAAAGTTATGGTTTTAACAAAGTAAACCAGTTTGGGCTGCAATATTCAAACTTGGACTCCAGCATTTGGTAAATAGAATGAATAAATAAATGCTTTATTTAACGTCGGTTGCCCTTTCTTCCTAACCAGAGGCAATTGTTTACTTCTTTCGTTGGCTTAGACCTTAGCACAGAAGTCGAGTTTGCTGGGGAAGGAATCCGGAGCAGCGCTAGCCCCGGAAAAAAATCCTTGGTGTCAGATTAAAATCGACAGTTCTATAAGCCCACGTATCGTGTATGTGGAAGACGTAACTGATGCTCCCAAATGTTTGAGCCACTACAACAACCTGACATCCTTAAATTTGGAAAACTCTTCCTTAGTCCTTCGAACGAGATAGTTTTAGTAGATGGTATCTAAAAATGATGATACTGTTGCAAGTGAGTTGTATAAAGAGACTGCGGGTAATGTGGCTAGTGGAAGACTTATAATTTGCAAAACTTATCTTCTGTTTTATTTTTGCAGCTATTGAAGGATTGCCTTTTCAAGTTAACCCGAAGTTTGAGATTTTATGGAAAAAAACGGTGGTAAGAGATTTTTATCGCCTTACTAGTAAAATTGGTTGTTTTAACTTAAAAGCTCAGAAATGATAAACCTTTCTTGACAGTTTTGTGCCAATATTAGCCACATTGAAACTTTTTAAATTTTGTGGCTCTGCTTTATCGATCAAAGTCACTTTCCTGAACGAATAAATATATAAATAAACAAATGGAACAGCAAGGAACAGTGCTCGGGCCACTGATGTTTCTTTTATATATAAATGACATTGGTGATAATTGTTCATCTTCAATACGCTTGTTTGCTGATGCCAATATTCTTTATATTGTCAGAAAGTATTGGTTCAGCAGACTTACTCCAGTCTGATTTGTAGCTGTTGAGCAATGGGCTAGTGCAGTTTAACCCTAACAAATGCTCTGTTATGCGAATAACTAGGAAAATTGAACCAGTTATTTATGATTACAAGTTAATGGTCAAACTTTAAAATCAGTTTTGCGTCACCCATATCTTATTGTGGAATTGAGTAATACTCTAGATTGGGGTAATCACGTTGATATCAAAGTTAATATAGCTAACCAGACCCAAGGCTTTCTTAGATGTAACCATGGAAATTGCTCTGAATTAATCGAAAATCTATCTCAGAAGTCACTTGTGAGACCCCACCTGAGTATGCTAGCATACTGTAAAGAAATAATGTAGTTCAAAAATTTTAAATTAAGTAGCTCTCAATTTCTATAGTACGTTTGCACGTGCATGGTAACGGAATCTCTAGGGTACGTTCATCAGCAAGTAGAAACAATAATTTCCTATCGAAATCGGCTCTCGAGAAATAGACTTTAACCCTCACGCAATTATCAAAGCTAGCCGCAAGTGAACTACTACAAAGGTTACTGAAGATAGATGTTCTTAATGAAATCCTTTTGTACTAAATACAATTTCTATTTAAAGGTCCTTTTGTACTTAACGCTAAATTAAAAGTAGTTACAAGATCACTGAAGCTTAGCAAGAATATCTTAGAATTTAATGTACTGTGCTCCGAAACCATGACGGCGTCATTTCAGCTTATACATAAGAATTGACTCACAAGGGACCTATCAAAAAGGTTCCTGCAGGGATTTACGAGGCGTAAACATGCAATTAAAATAACACATGTATAGGAAATCAGATAATCTTTCCATAAGTTGAGTTATTTTGAACGTCCGTAAAGTTTTCTAGTTTGAAATTTCTGTTGCCAAAAATAGCGTCGCTCACGTGTCTCGAAACTAATCTTGACCTCGATTAAGTTGCTAAGTAACGGTGCATGTAAATGAGCTTAAGCTATGACGTTAGGACCGTATGTACAAAAAGGCTTGAACTTAGTTGGTCGGGGCTTTTATATCTCAACCACTATTCCACCTCGTCAATAAATTCTTGTGCGTCGCCATCTGTTTTCCTTTCATCTTCTGCAAAGCGAGTTTCCTCACTTCTGGCGACGTCACAATACTTTGAAGAGTGAAACAAATCAAACAGATTGAGGCTGTTCAAAGGCGCTCTGCTCGTTTTGTGATGAATTTCTGAGATCGTCAAACAGGAACTGTAACAAATTTACTGAACGAGCTTAATTGGCCTTCTCTCCAGGATAAAAGAAAAGAATTTCCACAAAGTTATCCACTAGGAAGTTGATATGGAACTCCCAGGGAAAGAAAAGACAATTAAGACATAATCATCTAGACAAATTTATTGAACTGCAACCCAACACTGAAGCATATAGGAATTCTTTATATTGTAAAACACTAGACGCGTACACACGCGTTTACTCGGGCTACCTAATGTTTGGATTCATAGTGATGGAATTTTTTCAGACATGTATTTTTCCAGACAAGATTTATCTTCGCTTTAAAGAAAGCAAGCTAACATGAACGATTCCGGTTTTCACATGTACGTCGGCCAGAAAAATCGACCACTCAATAATCGATTTCTTTTAAAATTTGTACACGAGTTTAGTTTTCTCTCCTGATAACTAAACTGCATTTCTTTTTCTATCAATTTCTTTTTTGTAGAAAAATTCTGGCCCGAAATAGTCCAACGGTCAATTTACCATAACGATGGCTCTCTGAAACAGAGGTGTAGGAAGCGAATTCAAAGTGGGAGGGGGGAGGGGGGCATTTCCAGTTTTGGCAAATTTACAGTCAAATGTTTTAACACCCATTTTTACCTTGATGTCATGTTTTGCCCATTAATTATCTTACTCTATAGTTGATATAAACTTTATTAGGGTGTTTGGTATTGAAAAACAATAAACATATAATTCTTTAGTTTTATATTTGTTGAGGTGCTGAAGCTATTATTAAGAATTAATAATAGATCTAATTTTCAAAATTTAATAGTTACTCTAATGCATTTTACTCTTCTCCCATGTTTTTTTTTTGTATTTATTTTTTCTATTCTTGACTTTAATTGTCCTTTTTTGCCTATTAGCCCTAACCGTTATTCCTCACATTTATTGAACTACTGCTAATTAACAATGATGGCTGGTTCCTCGCTTTTGAGGATCAAAGGATTGTTATAGGCCCGCAGATGGCTGTAGAGGCTGATGCGTGAATCGCAAGCTCTGCTGCATCGCAGGCAGATAATGGTGTAGGTGGAAACTGATGACTTGCTGGTCATTCACTCTTTCCATTTCCTCCTCTTTTCTTCTGCTGCGTCTCTTCTGCTGCGTCTCTTCTGCTGTATTCGAACCTACGGCTTGCACTGCCCTTGACCGTGTGCCAATTTTCGCGGCCATTTGCTTCCTGCTGCCATAAATGTAGTGGTATTTTGGCAAGGGACAACTGCTTCTTCAGCTGGTCTTTGTATCGCTTCTTTGGAGCAACACATTTGCTTTGCCTTCCCGCAGCTCGCCGAAGAAGATAGCTTTGGCATCCTTGAGTCTTACATTCTAGCCACATGGCCAGCCCAGTGGAGTTGCTTGTGTAGTAGTATACACTGAGTAGGCTGGTTCGCTTGAGGACCTTCTCGTTGGTGACGTATTCCTGCCACTTGATCCCCATGAAGGAATGCAGGCGATGCTGGTGAAATTGCGTCAACAGCCTGATATCCTTGCGGTACAGCACCCAGGTCATGCAGCCGTACAGTATGGTAGGGACCACAACTGCACGGTACACCTGGATCTTTGTAGAGAGGCGGAGGGAGTGGTTCTGCCATACTCTTTTGTACAAGCGTCCAAATATGCTTCTCGTCCTGGCGAGTCTGTTGTTAAGGTCTTTGTTGACGGTGGCATTGTTGAAAATCATGCTGCCCAGGTAGTTGAAATGCTCGACCGAGTTCAAGCTAGTGCCCTCAATGCTGATCTGGGGTGGGTTATAGACTCGTCCAGGGGGATGGCTGGTGCAGAACCTCCTGGTTTCTTCAAGCTAATGGTTAGACCAAATGCCTTTGCAGCTTCTGCAAAGCAGTTGACGGTGTACTGCAGTGCTACCTGAGTGCTGGCGAGAAGGGCACAGTCATATGCGAACAGCAGCTCTACGATCAGTACCTCAATGATCTTGGTGTGCGCAAGGAGACGGTGTAGGTTAAAGATGCTGCCATCTGTTCTAATGCGAATGAAGACTGTCTGACGCCGCTGTGCGTATCATAGGCCTTGGTTAGGTCAATGAAAGCCAGGAATAGGCCCCTGGATCTAGCGGGGTACGAAGACCATGTCTGTTGGCCCTGAAGCCATACTGGCTTTCTGGTGCGTTCTCTGCAATGGTGGAATTCAACCTGTTAAACATGAAGCGTGCCAAGAACTTGCCAGCTATGGAGAGGAGAGTAATACCTCTGTAATTGGAGCAGCCTAATTTCTCCCCTTTGTAGAGGGGTACTATGATGACGTCTCTGTGGTCCTGCGGCACCGTGCCTTGCTCTCAGAACTTGGTGAAGAGTTCATGGAGACAGACCATCACCTTTTCGACGCCGTACTGGTACACCTCTGCTGGTATGCTGTCGATTCCTGGGGACTTTCCGTGGTCCATCTTACGGACTGCCTTCTTCGCCTCTTCTAGCGTCGGCAGGTCAAGTTCGGTCTTCTCTTCAGCTTGGGGGATCCTCAGCAAGGAGGACTTTTCCACTTGGCCTTTGTCGTTGAAGAGGCTGCTATAATGCTCAGACCAGCAATGCATGATGTTATCCTTGGCTGTGACAAGGGTTAAACCGTCTGTGGAACGGAGGGGTGCCTGAATCTGGTGTAAATCCATACACGGCCTTGAGGGCATCGAAGAACAAATGCATGTCCCCAAGGTCAGCGTACATCTGTATCTTCTTTGCAAGATCTGTCCACCAGTCTTCTTCATCACGCGAAGTCTTTTCTGCAGGGTTTGTCAGAAGGCTATGGTGGCAGGAACGTTTAATGTTGAGTAGCTCCTGGAATTCTGTGTCTGACTCGTCAAACCAGTCTTTGTGTTTTCTGGACGAGAAACCTGCAACTTCCGCCGTGGTCTCTTGGAGAACTGTCTTTAGCTGCGTCCAGTGTTGGTCATTGTCAGTGTCAGGGTCAGCTTAGCTTGGTAGATCTTTTAGGCAGACACCTGAGTTTCTGTACGTTGTCCCATTGCCAGGGGCCTTTCTTTTTTGGTGGAGGCTTGAAGATGCTCACGTATGCAAACCCAAAGGAGATAAAGAAGGTCCTACAAAAAGACTTACAATGGGTTGTAACTTGGATGGAAATAAATCGAGTAGTTCTGAAAAAAGGGAAAACAAAGGGAATGCTTTTTGGGATGAGACAAAGGATGGAAGCCGTCGCAAACGTTAGCATCACCTTAAGTGGTACCAATGTCGAGATGGTCTGTAAATTTACATACTTGGGCGTTACCCTAGATGAAGAACTGAAATGGAAAGCACATGCTGAAGATGTTCATAAGAAAGTATTCAAGCGACTCGGTATCCTCAGACGAATATGCTTAAGTCTCACTCTACAAACAGCACAAGCGGTATACAAATGCATTATTGAACCAATTTTTAGTTACGCAGACACAGCTAGGGGTGAACTACCCAAAAGCAGCATCATTAGTCTGCATCGATTACAAAATCGAGCTGCTAAAATCGTCACCTGTCAGAAAAGTACAAGGACAGCTCGAAATATTGTAAATTGGACAGATTTAGAAAAACTGCGAAAATACACAAATGTATTTTAGTATACAAATGTTTACTTAATTTTGTTCCTACATTCTTTAAAAACTATTATAAAGTAGACAGTGTCGTACATTATTATAACACTAGGCAGGGAAAAAATATTCACCCAAATAAAACAAATCTTGCTCTTGGGGGGCGAACTCTTAAGAATTCAGGACGTATAGTTTCTAACTCATTGCCAAGCAAGTTCTCTAGCAATTTTTAAACGCCTTCTTAAAAGACATTTTATCTGATTTTATTTCTTTTCGAAATTTTAGCAATTTTAACTATGTAATTTTATTGTAAATAGATAGATTTTAATTTTAGCCTTTTTTAGCACTGCATATGTAAGTTTTATAGAACCCAGGGCCTCTAAGGATACCAGCCTTGCAGCTGACTGGGCCACCCAGGAAAAATAAAGTTGTCATTCATTCATTCATTCATTCGTTCGTTCGTTCGTTCGTTCATTCATTCATTCATTCAATAACCTCGGGCATTAGGCGGTGATGTGGCATAGAAATAGTGACCCGGTGAACTGGGCTTTATATTATATTAGACGTCTTTAGACGGATTTAGCTCTTTGGTATCTATTCAATTTCTCTTGATGTTCTGTTGGAAGTATTTTGCACGAAATACGTCATGCTAACATCCCAGCTTAAAAGTCCCACATTCACGGTGTGGTGTCTTAGCTTAAAGAGACTTCTAATCTACCTCTTATCCAAGAACTTTGTCTCTTTCATGAGCGGCGGGTTATGCAGCGCTGATGAGTTCTAATAAGGTCTAAACAGCTGCGTATGCTGCCACTCTTTTGTTTCCAAAGGATTAAGCTTCGTTTGATAGTTTTGACAAAATGCCTCCGAGGAGCCCGGGAGCTAGTTTAGTACCGCTATCGCGTGTGCCGTGTCTTTGATTCTTTTAAAATTTGCCTGAAAAATACGACAGTCGTAGATTTCATATAAAACTTTATCTGGTTTTCTAGTAACATATTCTCAATTTCGCTGACATGATTTCTTTGTTTTTCCCGTCTCTTTCGTTTATTTTTTTTATTTTCGAAAATCCTATATCTATGTAATAAAAAGCAAATTATTCTGAAAGATTACAGTAAGTGACCTCTCTAGGAGATATCTCTAGCATAGTAGTAACGTTAAGGTATTAAGATTTCGAAGCTCCGGGTTCGACTCCTTTCAACTGATTTTTTTCTTTTGTATAATTTTATTTTCTTGTGATTTCTTTTTTTTTGTTAGTTTTCTTCATTATTCTGTCAAGATATAAAAACAAGCCGTAAAGTTTAAAATCTTTGTTCAATTATTTTCAATTACAAGTTGAATATCGCATTTACTTTTATAATGAATACGAAAGTTTTGTTTTAAAGATGAAAAGTGTATTTATTTATCAAAATTTACCGCTCAGGAGTA
This sequence comes from Zoanthus pulchellus, assembly GCA_027575285.2. NCBI lineage: Eukaryota > Metazoa > Cnidaria > Anthozoa > Zoantharia > Zoanthidae > Zoanthus > Zoanthus pulchellus. The sequence goes on along the minus strand of JAOBRB020400372.1, from coordinate 472 downwards.
TGTTAAGTTTATAATAAAGTTTTTGAAAGTATGAAAATCAAAATTAAATTGTAAGGAAATAACTTCGGAATTCTGTGAACTCGCTTTTCTTATACATCCCTGCCATAACAAAGACCTGCTATACTCGACTGTGAAACGTGACTCAAAAGCATATTGTTTTCTTCCTGTAACAAATCGACCAAGGTGTTGTAGGAAACGGAAATGAACGAAGATTCTCCGAATTCACTCCCACACTCCCATTATGCCACACTCACAAGGTGATAACATAGTGGCTTTGCCTCTTGCGAGACACTAGCCACAAAAACAGAAACTCTATGACACCAATACTCCCAAGATGAATCTGAGAATTTTGGTGAAAACATTTCAACCTAAACTTTGATAGCATTTTCCTTGGCTAAGGGCCTGTTCACATGAGGCGAGATATCTCGGGGGCTAGGGATAACTCGGTCCTCCGAGATATCTCGGGCCGAGC
>JAOBRB020400279.1:0-10201 GCA_027575285.2 Zoanthus pulchellus | reverse complement strand
CCTTCTCAACTGTTATTTGTTGAAAAAGTGTTGAAATTGAACTCCAGCATTTTTTTATGTACCCCATATAATTTTGAGCTTTAGTATCTATGCAAAAATGCTTCATTGCAAACACTCTTCTACTCTGTGGTTTCAAATTTGCCAATTATATATATATTGTGCCTGAATATTATGCAGGGCAAACCTTCTTTGTAATAAACCCAAAACGAGGTAACTCTGCTGCTTTATTTTAGTGTGGCAGGGAGAGATTCAAGAAAAAGGTCTTGATTTTTCTAAATTCAATCATACTGGCCATCTGCAAAAAATATTTTTAGGTCATTTAGTTTTGTTGTTTTTGCTCATTTTTTGCTCAAGGAAGAGGTGCTTTTCAGCAGTTTATTCCAGCTGGATTCGTTACCATGGTAACAAGAGACTCAAACATGTTTTTGCTGGTCATGATTAGTAGTCATATGTTGAAACATGCGATAAATTCCTCGAAACGTTTGTATTTGAAGAAAAAACTTTTTCATGTGTACTCCCGCCTTAAGCTGTGGGATGAAAAAGTAATGTCTTGTTTTGCCTCCCAAGACCATGTTTTTTTATTGGCTTTTTACAAAGAATTTATCATGCAAACAATCTTTTTTTGCACCAAAGACCATTTCCGTTCGGCACAAGAACTCTTTTTAACTACTATTAGTAACTGTAGACGTTATAATCATTAGCTTTTAAGATTCTCACTTATTGTCACACGTTTTAATTATAACCATTATAAATAACCATTGAAAAGTTTTAACATAATTCAGCCTTTTTTGGCTGTAAAGTTTTAAAACTCAATAAAGCATCTATCTATTTGAAATAGCTGCCGTTAAGGTTTAAAATAGGAGGCCTGTGTATGCTCATTAAAGCGGTCTATTAGGCGGCGTTTAGTTTCACCAATGTATTGTTTACCACAAAGATTGCATTGCATCATATAAATAACATTGAAAGAAGAAACATTTCATTTGACTAAAAAGGTTTTACCAGTAATATGAAAAGTGTATTTGTTACGGTCGTATCGATAAAAGGGCATGAAGTACAGTTAGTTATAGTACATCTAAAGGAGCCTGTTTGGGGTTTGCTTAAATCTAGCTGTGTCTAATTTGGCTCTGACGAGAAAATCATTGATATTGCTTCTTTTTCAAAAGCTACCATAGGAAGTTCTTTAAAAACAAACAAAAAAATAAATCAACAAATCAATTTTAAAAGTTTTTACAATGAATTAATGAAATAGAAAACAAAATTTTTTTGTAGTTTTTCCATGGTTGGGAAAACAATACAAAAAACATAAATATCCTCACAAAATAGTTAAGTCTGAGGTCTTTCTTCCCAGGAAAAAAAATTCTGCTTAATTCTACGTATATAATGATAATATTAATAAAAAATTATTTAAATAAAATAATAATAATAATATAAAGAATAAAATTACCATAACATCGTAGTAGCACAATTGATAAAATAACTCTCTCTTTTGTCAACGAGTTAAAAAGTGTTGACTCTTCTAATAAGTTTCTAATATCTTTCGATGTCGAGAGTCTTTTCACCAAAATACCTCTTACGGAAACTATTGGCATAGCTATAGATTTAATTTTTAAAAAGAATCCTGATTTTTCTATTTGTAGGAAATATCTTAAGGAACTTTTATCTTTCGCTATTTGTCAAACACATTTTTTATTCGATGGTAACTTCTATGATCAGATTGATGGTGTTGCCATGGGCTCGCCATTAGCTCCTGTTCTAGCTAATCTTTTCATGGGTTATCACGAACGCACTTGGCTTTCTCAATACAGTGGCTCTCCGGTATTGTATTACCGTAGATATGTGGACGATACTTTTTGTCTTTTAAATAACGAACATGATGCGATGCAGTTTTTTGATTATCTCAATACTAAACATCCAAACATAAGATTTACTTTTAAAAAAGAAAATAACGGTAAATTGTCTTTCCTCGATGTTCTTATTGATAATTCTAAAGATATACTTGCAACTTCAATTTGAAGACTTACACTGGCCTTTTAACCAATTTTTTAAGTTTTACTCCATTTCGTTATAAAAGCGGCCTTATTAAAACTTTAATTGACAGAACGTTTAAAATCAACAATACCAGCAACGGTTTTCGTTCTGATCTCAATGACCTAACCGAAACGCTGAAACGAAACTAACGGTGTCGGAAATTTCTCATAATGTACAACATCAACCCTTTAAAAGTGATTTCAAAATCATTTATATTTCTAAGACGGGAATGTTGGAGATGGTGGATATTTAATTCTTCCCTTCCTTTTCTTAATATAAGTGTAATATTATTATTATTAAGAATTATATAAACAAAAGAAGTCTTAAAAGAGACTCACATTTATTCATATAAACTTACAAAGAAATTAGCAAGGGCACAGACCGAACTCGTCAACGTCGATTTAGTAAAAAAAATACCTTGATCAAGCACATTTAAGGTTACCATTATTAAATTGTGCGTGCTTCGGCTCACCATAGAATCGATAATCCCACTTATATTTTTACATCCACATAATTGGATTGATAAAACCGCGAATTCTAATGATTCAATGCAATGTAATCAAATATTTTTTAGTATTGTAGAGTTCTAAAGTTTCAATTGCTTTTTGAAAATACGAGAAAATAGATATCAACTTAACGTTAAAAGGAAACAGTAATTAACAATAGTAATTAAAGATTTCTAGAAAGGCCATTTTACTGCGGTCTTTACCCAAACTTCAATGGCTGTTTGTAGTCCGATCTTCTTCCTATAGCTGTAACGCTTTCATATATTAACAGTTTCTCGTTAGACTCATCAATAATGTCATTCTTTTGTTACACAACATGTAATGTTGCATGTGTGAGCGCAAGAACCAGAGGCTGAAGGAACGCAAATAGGCAAATCTATTTTTGATATACTGTGCGATTTAGCTTCGAAGTGATTTCGAGTATAGCCAGACGAAGACGTTTAGATTACTTAGCTTTTTACAAATAACTCAATACATTTCTCTTAAAATTCTTTAAAACGTTAATCATTATCCTTAATTAGGACTTTTCGTTTTCCATTTTTTGATATACATTTACGTATAACATCCAGCGCCTTTCCTAGTCTTCTATCTAATGATCTGAGGTGTGGCTTTGTCAAAATCGGGGACACTGGATCCAAATCCATGGACTTCCTCAGTCTGTCACTCAGAGTGTGAACCCTATCTTTCTTTATCTTTACTAGACGAAGCCAGGTTGACAGTCGTATTCTGCAAAACAAAAGAAAAGTACAATTAATAGCAGAGACTAGGTTTAACTTAATAAAAAAGGTGTTTTACTGATATCTGTGAAACTTTTAAAAAAAAACACACAAACCCGTAGTCAACTACACGGTTTGTCCAAAACTTACACGGGTGCGCACAATCAGCACCGTAGCAGGGCTTACCATGAAAACAGCTCTCTGAACTCAACCTTGTGGCTCTTTGCTTCTAGCAAACAACTTTATCTACCTGACTGAAGAGTTCTAACAGGATAAAACACCTGTCCGTAGTCTCTTAGTACTTGCAATATAGTTAAACCTGTAAGAGCGTTGTATAAATGCGCGTAAAGTATGGCCAAACTGTATAACACGGGTGTTTTACACATGCATGATATATCTATTCACTAGTTGTTATATAAAAACAACTACATTTAAAACTTAGCCTTTACTTGAAACTTAGGTTAGGTCGTAGTGCAAATCAAGTATTATGCAGATTTCACGCGAATGACAGATTTATAAATTGCATTCATTTTTTATCAATTTCCACGATTATACACATTTTACAGCCAGATAAATCCAGTTCAATTATGTTTTAATATAATGTAAATCATCTCTAATAAATTGTTCAAACTTTATTCCAGGTACATTATTAATATATTGTTGTAATATTAACCCAATGTGTAACTTAGTTATGTACATAAGTAGTACCCACCTACAGCACTGATAAACAGGAGCTAGGATCGATAGCTCATCATGATGTGGATTGCCAAAACTGTCAAATGAGAAATGAGAAAGATAAGGGCCCAGTTGTTCAAAGGCTGGTTAGGTTTAACCCTAAGCTAACCAAAAATTCCAACAGAAATTTCTTTTTAAGCAAAAGTAGACGGTTATTTATTAATACTTTTTGGATTTTTCTTCGATTAGTCTTGTTAATCCCAAACCTATAGCAAAAATTTCTCTTGTAAGATTGGAAACATGATCGTGGGTTAAATATTTAACCCTGGCTTTTGAACAACTATAATAATAGTTCTTGATGAAAAGTTGCTTTGAAAAGCACAATACAGTAAAGGCGAAAGATATAAAACGAATTCCTGGATTTTTATTACGACGTTTCGGTGTCTCATGACTCCATTGTCAAGTGAAATTAAACAATTATACAAGTGGTGACTTAAAACCCAATCTGAATTTGCATAAATAAAATATAACAATAGCTATTGTTAGTAAAGTTATGATGTAAACAACTTAGCCTTGATGGAATCTGATTGTACATTGAGATAGGGTGACTTTTCTGTTATTAATAACATTTCGTAAATTAGACATTCAAACTTATTGTTGCATTTTCTTAAAATATTAAAGCTATTGCTAATGTCATTTGGTATAAGGCCATGCTCATTTTTTAGATGTTATAAGAGACAAACCTTGACTTTTAGAATTGATATTTCCAATGCAGAGTGACTGTCTTCTATTTGAAAGGTAGGAGGTAAACCATTTATTGCCAATACCCCTTTTCCATAATGAGAAAGCTTCTTTAAAAGTATACTAGGATTTACAGTGTCAAAAGCTTTGGAAAAATCAAGGAAAATACCACAGGAATACTGACCCTCTTCTATTGCTCTTTGAATACGATCAGTGTAGTACAATGCCACTCATGGAAACCAAATTGCTTCTCATACAAGATATCATATTTATCAATAAAGGCAATAAGCCTCTTATACATGAGTTTTCTTAAAATTTTATTAAATACTGAGAGTAAGGAGATTGGTTTAGAGTTAGCCAAGCAAGTAACTGAACCATTTTTGTGTACTGGTATGACATCACTTAATTTAAGCTGATCTGGAGCACAACCATTCATAAATGAGTGATTAAAAAGTATTTCAAGTAGCTTCGACAAACAGGTTCTCAATATCTTTAGCAGGCAGCCAGGAATACTAAATGGGCCTATTGCCTTTGAGGAATTTAGGTTTTGAATTTCATCTCCCATCTCTATTGACGTAACTGGAAAGAGACAAAACTATTTACCAGTTTAGGCCCTAGAAAAGATTCAGGTCCAATATTAGCAGGAGCAATTTTTTTTCTTATAGTGTGCTTCCAATTGAGGCAAAATAAATATCAAATTCTTCAGCAACGGGTTTAGGGTCTGTCAAAGTTCCATTTTTCGAGATAATTTTTGAAGGGATGTTACCACGTCTAGCCTTCAAAGAAATCAACGATTGAATACCTGGCCAGATATTCTTCAAATTACTATTATTTACATTGAAATAATGTTGGTAATAATTTCTCTTAGAAGCTCGAAGAAGATGGTATATCCTATTTCTGTAATATCTATACTTGGTCAAATAATAAGGGTCCCTATAAAGGGGATATCTCTTGTAAAACTTATCTCTTTTGAAAGTGATTTGATTTCTTTTTTTGATAATTTTCTCATGGGAGCGTGTTTATCAATGATTCTAGCAACATGACTATAAAAGGATTGGAAAATATCATTTGCATTAGTACTATCACTACATGGAAGAATCTCAATCCAATTTGTATAGGACACTTCAGTTTTGAGAGCCTCTTTGTTTAAAGCAGAAAAATCCCTTTTGTACAATTTGCAATTTTGAGGCAATGTTGCTAGTTAATTTTTGATAACAAAATTTGGGAGGTGTTCTTTTATGCCAGAAAAAATATAGCCACTCATAATGTGGTGTTCAAGAGAATTTAAAAATATGTTATCAATTAAGGTTGCGGAATGATGTGTTATTCTGTTGGGTTTTAGGATCTAAGAATGAATGGCATAGGCACATAGACTGTTTACAAAATCTTCAGTATCAGACTCATAATTTAAAATATTTAAGTTGAAATCGCCCATCAGTTTGTTCTCCCCAAGTATAATATTATGCTGATTAGGAACATCTTATTCAATAAACAGGGACTCAAACTCAGTCTCAGAACAACATAGGTCACTTCTTATAGAATAGCAAAGATTTTCCTTTACAAAGAAGCCAACCCCCCCTGCCTCAGATAAGATTCGCTGTGCCAGAAAGCTTATAGCCCGGGAGTCTAGTATTAGTAATTGGTTCAGACCCATACAATATACTAGTTTCTGATAGGCAAATAATAGAAAAACGACGGTCCAAATCATCCAGTAATTGAAAAAAGGATACAAAATTAGCATTTAGACTTCTGATATTAAAATGCAAAACTGAGAAAGTCTTATCAGACACACAAGAATGGATTTCATTACTCCAATGAAAATCATGTGGATTATAATATTCAAAGAATCTTATAGAATCTTGATTGATTCTAGGCCATTTATAAGGTAACTAATAGTAACTGTGAAGATTTTGAAGAATAGATTAGTTTGTATATCTCATTTTACTGCAGCATAATCAAAGGCACGTTCAATTTACCTCTTTGCATTGTCCAAATGGATAAGCATTCCGTCATCCCCACCTTTTTTAAAGGTCTCATAATGATGTCGATCAGCATTTCCTAATTTCAAAATTTTAAAAAATATGCAAAAAGTTTAAAATGTTTATCTACTCTCCAACAGGATACTCTAACTGCAATTACGATGTTACTATTTCTTTATTAATTTTTTTTCACAAATTTATATTTCATCTTAAAACAACGACAACAATGAATCAAAAACATAATTGTCTTGAGCGAAGGCTTGAATTGAAAGATACAGCTAAATCCTTTATGTGAGAAGTAGTCCATGCGGCAGTTTAAACTCTGGTAGAAATGAAAAACAATTGTAATGTAGTATAACATTAACGACACCTACACCACTTTTACGATCGGCCCAAGTCACATAATTTTAAAACAAGTTTTAACAGGACCTAATGTCATTATCAGATTACTTTGTATCGATCTTGGGATGGTTTACAAACATAATAATATGCTAGCAAGCCAAAACGTTTTTTCCAACAACTCATTTGAGCCGTCACAAAAAATTGTCAAACAATTATTCAAATTATGGTATAGAACCGGGAAAGAAAAACTTTTTGAAGGTGTTACATTGAATAATTAAGGCAGACAAGAACTACAAATTATAGAGACAGTGACTTCAATGGCGTGATGTAATTTTTGATTTTTCCAACGAAATATTGTAAATGTTATAGGTAATATTTTCTATCAAACTTGTGCTATTACACAGCACCCAACTGAATGTAAATAAAAATAATTAGATTACAAATATATATTACAAATATTAGATACAGTTTAATACCTATAAGGAAGTCAAATACTGCAGTGTCCATTATGTCTAGTAACCTGGGACCTGCATCATAAGGAGGTTTCTCAATCACTTTTTGGCAGTAGTTATTATCAATTTCCCAACTGCAAACAAAGTGAAAAGAAGATGTTTTTGCTGTTTGTAGCTATTAATTAAGTTTCTTTGGTTGTACGTCATAATTGGAAGAATGCTGCGTCGGTTTTTCTACAGAAACAAGTTTAAAATGGTTACCGCATTTTACATCGTGGTGAAAATAAGAAAAGAATGTTTGACTAACATTTGAGACTAAAGTACTCAAGTTCGAAAGGTCATTAAAAAATATGATGCGTTGAAAACTTAGTGCCTTCGAAAATTATAGGGACTTTACGGTACAATGTCCAGAGTGTTTTGATTTTTATAAAAATAAATCTTGGTTAACCTAATAAAGGGTAGAATTTATATCATAACACTTGTCAGTTAATGTTGAATTTATTTGCAATGTAAAGAACATTCTGATTTTAGGTTTAGAAATTAACACAGCCATCTTCCATGGATAACCCATCATACGAATTTGCTCAAAATACTCCCTTGTATAATCAACTCACTATGCCTTTCTTCCCTCCCTGTAAGTTCTCTGCCAGGGGTGACGTGTTGTTGTTAAGCTCCATCCTGTAGGTAACCATATTGTGACGGAACCTTCCATGTCTGTTCCATTTGCGCAGGCTGCCTCTGATTTCTTACAGTAATGACACACACCATAAAAGCATGTATTACCATCTTAGAAAGGAGTAGGAACGTTAGAAACTGAAAACTAATTTTGCAACAACCTGATTGGCTATCCCCTGCCCAAGGCCAAAATTATCAGACTGGTATACACGTTTTTTAAATGATTTAGCAATCAAAGTAATTGGAAGCAAGCATTAAAGTATCATTTATAACGTTATCAATGTTATATAAAGGAGATTCCAAAGTAAATATATATTTGAACCGGTGGTGTCGATCTTTGATTTAATTTAAAATACAGTCAAACCCCTCGAGACGGACACCTCTATAAGATGGACACCAAATCTTAGTCCCTGCCGTTTTTTCAGTCATTTAAAGTACTTTAAGTCTCTATAAGACGAACACCTCTCTAAGACGGCCAACGGACAGTTAAAAAGTCCTTTTTCATTGAAACCAAACGTTTTTAATGACAATGTGCGTACTTAATTCTAACTACAACTTGATCTCCATTACCGTCAATGCATTTCTCATTCAAGTCAGCTTTTTTACGATCATTAAACTGTTTATTTACATATTGCTCATACTGTAGAGTATTCGTTTGTAATTTAGTAGTTCAATTACGCTTTTGCTTTTTAGCTGAGGCGCATTTTGTGAAGAATCTTTCTCTTTTCCTTGTTGTGTTTTTCAGCCAATTCACAAATAGCGTGCTTCTTTCAATCACATAATAGCAGGGCCCTTTAAGGCCGTATTCACCCCAAAGATAAATTTGTTCTTGTTTTCTCTTAATTCATTAAGGTGTCGCCAGCAAATACTTATTTATTGACCCGTACGGTCGGGGTAGATAATTATGTACGGTACCGGTGCCATATTACCCGAGTCTCTTAAGACGAACAGCTCTCTAATGCGGACAGTTGAGGCCGGTCCAGGGTTAGGTTGTCCGTTTTAGAGAGGCTTGACTGTAACTTATCATGATAACATAAATGATATTAAAGTTCATATGAATTACATTCCTTGTCCCCCAAACGGTATAAATTTGATGATGTTCAACAGCTTCTTCGACCTTGTGTTCGGAATCTTCCCAGCTACTAAGGTGTGTAATGCTGTGTTCATCATGTATTTTTGTATTCATCCAGTCATCATGTCACAGACACTGTGCTAACGCGCTTTTAACCAAACAAACAATGATGTTCCATGGCATTCGTTGATTTGGTTCGAATCATTTTTCAGTGCGTGTTTGAAAAGGGTCTATATGATCGCCGCTTCTTCGAACTCTGTGCGCTTGCCTCAATTACCCCATTGTAATATATTTTAGAAAATGTCCTTAGAAAATACACTACTATGAAGTCAAATATATCTTTTGACAAAATTTGCGAGTTGATAAGTTTTACATCGGAATAAGCAGAATTTTCCATCTGACTTTTCGGAATGTAGTCATTCATCAGAGCATGCCATGAATTTATCATTTCCAAACAAGACGCTATGGCTTCGTTAAATGATAAACCTTTGCACATGAACCCTTATGAAGAACTGTTTAACTTGTGCTAGTTACTCATGTTAAATAAAATATCAATTGAAAAAAAACCTGAAAATTTTTTAACCAATTGTTGAAACTTAACACAAAAGCTATAATTTACGACGGGTATTTTCCAGATGTTCCCAATAAACTAGCTTGATTTTAAATGAATAATAAAAATAATAGAGGAAAAGCCAAAACAATAACTTCAAAATACCGTAATAAAAAACCTATCTAAACCTTTTACGGTCTTCAGAATTTATGAAACCAAGTTTCATGAAGTAGCTTTCTTGTATCTATTACACATTAGCAAATTTATAAGTTTGCTTTAAATGTTTGTGATTATCTTCATCGATTTATCCTGAAGTCGAAAAAAACTGACCCATTCCCATCTATTAGAGTGGGTCTACCACTAACATATAAAAATGACTTATTTTGATATTATTTGTTTCAATAAGCCTGTATCCTTTCGGATCCTCCAGCATAGCTGATTCCTAAGTTGATATTATATATCTGT
>JAOBRB020400182.1:0-10202 GCA_027575285.2 Zoanthus pulchellus | reverse complement strand
GGAATATGATCGAGAACGAATTCCTCAACCAGTACACCCTCCTTGAGATAGTTTAAAACCTGGTATATAATTATATACCATAAATGAATAAAAAGTTTCAAAGTTTCAAATTGTGCATCAAGATTTCTCATCTTTCATGTATTGTATCATAACTACATAGTATAGTGATCACCTTCCTTGGTACCAAAAGCAATATCATAAATAATAGACTTGTTATCATACCCTCATCACAATCATCATCAATATCAGTGATGGTGTATCACTCACAAACGTAAGGTAATTGCCAGTAATTATTCAAAATTAAATTTGCACAAAACTCGAAAGTATTTGGTGCATGAGGGTAGGGTGCGGGACAACAGCTTCTCTAATGCTTAGCAACAAAGACAATATTAAGCTTAAGTAAATAACTAGCAGTTTCTATCGAAAGTGAAGTGCTACGATATCCGAACTGTAAAATGTTTTTATATGGATAAAAAGTATCAAAAAGTCGTTGATCATAGCTAATCCTACAGCATGGATTGTCGCTTGTTTATTTAATTCAAGTAAAAGTTGAATTCAAAATTGATAAATAAAAGTAAATAAAAACGGACACATACAATACATGAAATGGAGCAGCTATAGAATACCTTGCCACTGTCGTTAATATGATTCAGCGCATTTGTTTTTAGAGAAAAACGAATGCGCAGAATGAATCATCATTTAATAAAGACAGTGTCGGGGTATTCTAAAGTCTAGTCCATGAAATCAGCAATGCGTTACAATGAATATATATGTAATTTATTAAAAGAATAATTCAAGTGTTTATAAACATGAACTCAACATGAAATTAATGGCAAGAAAAGAAACTATCGTTTGTATGAATAAAAAGTATAGAAAAGTCGTTACTCATAGCCAATCCTACAGCATGGATCATTTATTTATTATTTATTTATTTATTTATTTATTTCAAGTAAAAGTTGAGTTCAAAATTAACAAATAAAAATAAATAAAAAACGGATACACACAAAACATGAAATCAGCATTACAAAGAATAATTTTAATGATATATTCAACTAATTTACAATCTTGAGCAATTCAAATGTTTCAGTTTATAAAAATCGCTAACTTGCCACGTCAGGCGATTCATTCTGATAATTCGATAATTCAGAGATCTCTTCTCTGCTTTCAAGAAGTTCGTGTTACATAAAATCTCTTTCGATTACAACACGATCCACGGACTGTTGTCCACGTCGAAATATCACACAAATTTGCACATAGAAAGCTGAAGGACTCATAAAAGCACACTTTTTCCTTTAGAAATGTTGCTAAAGCAACTATCACCTTGATCATCACTTCCTCGGGTAAATAAAGTCACATTCAACATGATAAGCTTTGCAAACTCATCTTCGCCTGGAGACAGCAAAAAACAGCCGCTGACAGCATCACATCATTCGTTGATTACCGCTGAGTGCAAACACTGTGGGGTGCAAAATTTATCCATTGCGTCAAAGTTCAAAGCGATCAGATACTCTTGTGCGACACAGGGTTCCGCCAATGAATAAAGACACATGCGATGTATTTCTTTTTCGTTGATAATAGTTTGCAACGGCAAATGAAAAAAGATATTTTCTTAAAAAAAATTTCATTGTCGATATTTTCTCCTACTTCATGGTTGTAGCATAATTTAGCAAATTTATAAAACTTAGCTTTGAAACCAATAATTACAAAACTTACTTCTGCATTCAGTGCTGCAAGTTTTCCAGTGTATTTTGATGCCTGAAACAAGAATTAAGTATTTCCAAATTCATTGGGACTAGTTTACATAAGTTAAGGATAAGAGTATGTTAGGCAGAACTAGGATTTACTGAAGGACAAGGTAGAGGATCAGGAAGGCCAAACGAGAATAGGTCTGCAATGTATAAATAATTTACAAAGAAAGTTGGTGTTGATGTTGCAAGGTGCTGCAAATCTTGATAAGAAAATTAAGCACTTAAATCTTAAAATCAGAATACAGTACCATGAGCTTTATCTAGGAAAATAATAGGGTAGGAATAAACAGAATTTAAAAAATGGGTCAGGTAAAAAGAAATGTAATCTAGGAAATGAGTAAGGTAAGTAGAAATAGTAACAGGATGTATGAAAAGGGTAGGATGTAGAAATAGGTAAAGTAAGGTAAGTAGAAATAGGATGTCATGTAGGAAAAGAACGAGGTAAGTAGTAAAGGATTTAGGAAAGGGTAAGGTAAGTAGAAATAGGATGTAGGAAAAGGGTATGATAAAAAGAAATAGGTTATATCTAATGGATACGGTAGAACGTCTTAGTTTCTTTAAAAAGGTTAGGTAGGAAGAAGTAGAATGTGAAAAAGAAATACAATATTGGAGAAGGGTACGGTTGGAAGAAATAGAATCTAGAAAAAGAGTAAGGTATAAAAAATAGGATGTGGAAAAAGGAATTTAAGCAAGGAATTAATAGGATCTAGAGAAAGTGTAGGGTGGAAAGATTTAAGACCTAGGAAAAGGTAAGACAGGAATTTATAGGATTTATAATTTAAAGGATAACGTAGAAAAAAATAGGATATGGAAAAAAGAAAAGCTAGAAAGTAATATAATCTAGGGAAAAAGTAGGGTGAAATGGTTTATGACCTAGCAAAAAGTAGGGCAGGAATTAATTGGATCAAGGAAAAGAGTAAGGTAGGAAAAAAAGATGTAGAAAAACGGTAAAATTAAAAGAAATGGATTCTTTGAAAAGAATAAAATACTGTTGGAAAAAATAGGATCTAGAAAAGGAATAAGTTAGGAAGAAACTGGATATAAGAAAAGAGTAAGATAGAATGGTTTAATGTTTTTAAAAACGGTACTAATGTAGAAAGAAATAGGATATATAAAAACGGTAAGCAGGAACAAATAGGATCAAGGAAAAAAAGGTAAGTCAGAAAGAAACAATATGTAGTCCTGAACTGAAGGGTAAGGTTAGTGGAAAAGGAAGGAAATGGGTATGAAAAAGAGAATAAGATCTAAGGTAAGATTAAGGTACAGTAGAAAGATAAATGATCAATAAAAGAGGTGAAATAGAAACAACAAAAATCTAGAATAACATTACAAGTACCAATCTGGATCTGTGTTAAAAGTAGGGTAAAAAGGCATAGGATCTACAAAACATAACAAAACCCTCTGATATCATACCAGTGTTTTTACATTTGTAACATCAAGTGTGTTATTCAAAGCGGTTTTTGCTGCTTTATATGGTTCCCAAGCTTCTGTAAGGCTTACTACAATTCCCATGTAGATGCTAATAACCTGGTAGAGCAAAATAAAGATAGATAAACTTAGACACAATAACAATAACCTAGGTAATGTGATACCAACCAACCTAAGTTGTATTGTTAAACTCTCCATCGCTGAACAAGTATAACAAAAAAATTTGAAATTTAATTTTGATTAGTTTTCTTTTTATAACTTTAATTTTACGTCTTCAAAATATAGACGTTTGTTAATTGGCTCTAAAAATTTAATGTTGCAAGCTACATTATCCAAAATCTCATACACAATTTTAGAATTTAAGTTAAAATAATTTTCAAACAACAACAAAAAAATTGCTTTGTCGAGTTTGAGATTTGGAAGACGTTAATAAATGTCTTGAAACTTAATTGAATGTTTACAATTATGCAGATATCCCTTGATAGTGCATTTCACACAAATGAATGCGTTTGGTGCAAATGAACACAATTTGATATTATTGCCGGACTTTTAATGTAAATAATTGCATATTTTCGGTAAATGAACAGCAAAAGGGGTAGCGCAAAAGGTTTAGTAGGTTCAGGCCTGGATATTTCACGGAAACATTCGTTTCTGGTTAAGTGTCGGTTCTGTGCAACTAAGATGGCTTCTGATGGCTATATGCATTAACACAACAAGTTTAATCAATTAAAAGAAGAGTGCATGGAGTTCAGACTGCTATTCAAATATATCGAGCAACTAATTTAAGATATCAAATCTAGAATACGTAATGTTTGCTTACTTAAGTCTCCTTTAAAAAACGGCTCTCAAGAACAAAATTTAAAGAACCAAAGAGTGGTTTCCAACAGCTTCCCATCAATATGATGCATGGAAACAAAAACTGGCTTCCACACATTTCTGAAATCTCCTGGCATGAAGTTGAAATTTAAGAGTCTATTGTTGAACAACGACAATTAAAATGGTATAATTGTACTCACCCAGTTGTCTGGAAAGTGTTTGTCAACAATTTCCCTCATCTTAGCTTGTTGCGAATGCAGGATGTCGGGAGCAAAATACAAAATCACATACAGCATTGAGGCCTGTGTAGCAAGGGCAGTACTTCGATGCTCAGGTAAAGGGTAGGCAGATATCTAGAAATGGATACCAAATCAGTCATCTTACACAGTCTTTTGAGGCTGGCATGTGACGGTGGATGCATGAGAGGGAGGAATCCATAGCCTCCTCCTCCTCTATAACTTTTTTTTGGTTCACTTTTATTACATATTTCAAGGGCGGATCCAGGATTTTTTCAAAGGGGGGGTTCCACAGCTGTGGATTATTATGCAATCATACCTTAATTTCATTTGTTTTATATTGAAATACTCCTACATGGTCAATAATAGTTCCATTCTGTATATTAATTAATATACTGTTATGTTGAAATCAACATGGTTTTTCTGCCAGTTGTTCCACATCAAAGCAAAGTTCATTTTAACATGGTGTCTACTTTTGAAACTTGAAAGTTGAGTGAAAACTCTTCAGTTAATTTCTTTTCTTGATTTATAAAAATTAATATATAATTGTTGTTTGATAACGTTTTCCCGCAAAAGGAACTACTTTGTTTCTTGCCATAACTCATAAGAAATCACAGACGCTCGTGGACTTAAGACAGTTCAATTTTGTCTCACAATATTTTCAGGTAATTTTCTATAATTTTTTTATATATCTGTATAGAACTTATTATAAGCGTTATAGTTTCTAAACTAGTATAAACACTTACCGTGTTTTTATATAAGATCAGTTTTCTTTTCCAGATAAATTTGATTAGTTTCTCACACAATAGCCGGTACAAAGTGGTCAAACTGACGGTTTTCCGCCGGGTACCGGCTTCTAATTAATGAAAGCCTATGCCTGGCACTGTAAATTTTACACAAGTACATGACAGAAAAATAAATTAATAGTAATGTAAGGCTTGGCTGAGACCAAATCCTGCAATTCTTTAGAGATTCCGCGAATTTCCGCGAAATCGCGGTAGCGCGGAATTGCACAATAGAGTACTAAAGCTGTGAAGTCACGTTGCCATGACGCTAAAATTTTCTGTTCTAAACAAACTTCTGATTGTAATGGCGTCTGTAGCGTGAGAGTGTGCTTTCGATGTTTTACCTTGAATTTGAAATAAAAATAGAAAGAAGACGGAACTCAATTGATGTATTTTTATTTATTTCACACGTAAAACTTCATTTCTTATCATTTGCTACAAAAAAAGGAGGTGAAGTAGATAGAAACCGTCGTATGCGTGAGATCGTTTAATACCGCCTGTCACATGGAGACACTATGCCAACCATGTCCGCCAAATTACAACAACCTTACAACAATTCCTATTCGGTAGCACACAGGCAAAACAGGAAACGGTAAACTGCTGAGCTGTGCAGTTTGTGAAAAGATCATTGGTGTTAAAATAGTTCTATTAGTGTTAAAGTCAATCATTTTTGGAGCTTACAGTTTTGCTTTATATTAATTAAGAAATTATGTTTTAACAACTAAAGATTTTCAGTGAAGGGTGTTGTATGACTTAACTCCTTGCTGACGGCGACAAAGTCAAAATTGAAGATTTTTCGTTTTGTTAAAAAGCCAACTTTGAAAGCAATTTTTTCGACTTTGGCTGAATCAAATTAGGTCATGTTTGGGTTCGTTGGAAAGCTCGTTTCAAGATCTAGATCTTTTCAACGTGCCAGATTTTTTATTTAGGTCGTCAATAGAAATTACGGCAGCCGAAAGTGCACCGTTCCTCAGGGATCGAAATTAGCTTGCGCCGTCTCGAAAGGATTAATCCATAACAATACTTATCAGTTTCCTGCCCGTCCATTCTAAACTATGCTTATGCTGTATTTACCTGGTTATAAATGTCATCAGAGCGAAGACGTCCAATAAGCATGTCAACGAAAGTTTGTGAAATTGGTATTCGCCTAAAAGAGTGTTTGATTTACTGTGAAATGTTTCGAAGTTATTAAGCACCATCAGATTTGAACATTTAAATATATTATTAAATAATACTTAAGATTCTTACTGTAAATTATGATTGCTGTGCCCTTCACGCAGGTAGAGGCTGAATTGCAGAGGATATAACTCAATGAAGTCAAACCAAGGAGCTATGCTCAGGCCCGTAGCCAGGATACTTCAATGGGAGGTTCTAAGACGTGGGGTCCAGGGGTCCACCTAAGGGCCTCGGTGGGGTTAAAGGGCGAAGCGATTGGTCAAATCGCCTAGACAACAAGCCTTATTAATATTCATTACTTATGAGGCTACAGACACGTTGTACGACCAGGAAATAGCTCGAATGCTAGTAATAAACAGTGAAAAAATGCTGCGCAAGTCTGTAATAAATTACAATAGGTTTGATTTTTGCTAAAGGGGTTCGTTGGCAAAAGGGGGGTTCACGGGAACCCCCCCCAAAAAAAACCTGGCTACGGGCCTGATGCTGCCGGCTACAGTAGGCGCTCAGCCCCAGAACACAGTCCATGCATGGCCTCGGAGCACAGCACCAGAGCCAGATTTTGTAAGCTGGGAGTCAATTTTGATGAGAGAGGAAAACCGGAGTGTTCAAATAAAATCCCTCGGAGTCAGATTGAGATCAACAAATCTCAGCCCACGTGATTTACTACTGTACGAGTTAAAAATCCAATCCCCAAGAATTAGAATTAGACTTCCTATTCCAGGACATTTGAAAAAAATACCATGGCTAAATTACACAAGAAGAGAAGATTCAGAAAAATTATAGAATTATATAATATTATCTAGATTTAGCTACAGTACTCATGAATGTGCATTACTCTACAACTTATTACACTAGTACTTATAAATGGCTGATACATGTTGTTATATAAAACAACAGATACCTTTAGATCCAAGGATGACGACAAGGATGAGGACGAGATTTAAATGTGTGTGTGCTTTCTCCTGCAAACTCATCCTAACAAGGATAAAAATCTCATCCTCTCCGTAACAAATTGTTTAAAAATGTGCAAGCTCTTGAAATCTGGTACTTATCCATTCCTACTCGTCAAATCTATAGGTCTCTAATTTGGTAGTAAGTGTACTACTGTATATAATCGGTATCCTACTGATGAGCAGTAACACTTGTGTGTTTTAAAAAGATCAAATGCACTGAATTGAGCGAGATGGAGAGTGGGAGTGGGAGAGATTGCTGGTAGAGTGGGGTAAATCCGGCCAGCCTCGTTTACGGGGATAAAACTGGATCATAACTGGATTGATGATGATGATGACATTCCAAAAATTATTTTCTGTCCCTACTCCCTTTCTTCCCTTCACTGTCCCCCTGATATACCCTTTCCTCTTCTCCCTAACTATACCTTTCCCACTACCCTCCAACGACCCCTTTCAATACCTCCACACTCCCATTATACACACAAAATAATATTCATTTAACTTTTTTTCAGTCCTTACTGGGATCTGAATACTCTGATCTCTCGCTCTGTAATCTTGCACTCTATCCACTTGACAACGGAATATTTGATGCAAATTTACCATTTTTTGTTGAACATTATTATTTTATAACTTATTTGGTCCCTGACTCCCAAATGCGCTGCTAATTTTGTATTCAAACATTGGGAAAAATGAAACCAGAACAAAAAAATGAAAATGGTTTAAAAATTCCAAACTGGTTCAAAAAAATTAAACCAGATGATCAACTTAAATTACAACAGCAACACCAATATCCTCACATGAAAGAAAACTATCTTCATTGCACACAATGCAATACAATTTTTTATGTAAAAAGAGAAATCCTGGTATTTCATCATTATTTATATTATTACCATTATTATTATAAAAAATATTAAGAAAAATAGCTCTCATAATAACTAATTTATAAATGGTGCAACAAAATACAAGTTACAACAAAATAAAACTGATTACTTGAAGTATTCCTCTGGATATTTTGGTGGTCTTTTTGAACCTGGTTGGAGGGAGAAACCTGTACTTCGCAGTAACTTGCAGACATCATCAAGGTTTGAATCTACATCTGCACTAACAGCGCTATAAATTTGAAACAAAAAACAGTATGTACATAGAAATAGTTGGCTATCGTAGGATTTGATATCAAAAGCAACACAAAAATACCGCCTACAGTGTAGCATTTTATATATTAATGGTGAACATAAATTTTTATATTCACTTGATAGATTTCCATTTAAAGCTGAATCGTAACTTACAAAAATAACATGCCTTTAAAAATTTAATATTAATATTAAGAATAATATGAATAAGAACAAGAATAAACATAAGTTAAAAGTTCTCCCCGTCAGGGCTTTTCAGAACCTGTTTACAATACTAGCATATAAAGTTGAGGTCAGAACGTTGAAGGTCTTAAGAAAGTCCCCTGGAGCAGCTCACATGTTAAGGTACAACTTAGCAGCCAATAAGATTAGTGTCCTCAATGGAAGAAACAGTCTGACCACAACATTGGGATCACAACCCTACTCTATGCAAGAAGTGTGGGGGTTCTTTTACAGTAAGTCCCTGGACAGAGGGATGGAGAGACTGGATCTACAGTTTAACCTCCTTATCTGAGAAGACGCGAAAGTCTAACCATTAATAAACAGATGTTAGAGCATTTAGGCAGCACTTTCTCCTCAATTATGAGTGGTGGTCCAGCCAGGAATCAAACCCGGAGCCTCCAGTACAGCAGACTGGCACCTTACCAACAGTTTACTGGGCTAAAATACATATTTATAATTATTATGTAAAATATTGTTTAAAAAATTAAAATATTTATAAATTAAATCAATCTTACAGCAAAATTCTTTTTATGCAGCCAAGTAGTTGTGCTTATCACTGTTTGTAAGAACTCTCCATACAGTGTAAACCCTAGTTACAAGGCCATCACATCATCATCACCATTCTTCTTATTAAAATACTGCACTTTCAAATAAATTATATGGATGGGGTTGGATGGGCATTGCCTGCCCTCAACATTCTCCTCCACTCCCAACAAGTTCAAATCTGCCATCACACAATCACAACAATTTTTCTCAAGCCTTCCTGCCAGACAACCCCCAAATTCCCCCCCTCCTCCCCACCAACTCTCACCTCCTATCTGACCTAACAAACATCATTGACAGAATTGATTTAACACAGAATAAGAGCCATTTGACTTACGAATTGGAAACATTCTTACTATTGTTTAGAGATGAAAATCTTTTGCACCAAAATAGCTCTTGAGCTAAGGTTCTATGTGAGCTACAGTAACTACACATGCCAGAGTGCAAAAGTAAAGGCTACTGCAGTTTATGTAGAAAAACAAAAGAAAAAATATTTTAATTTTTACTTAAGGGTTTTATCAACCGAAAAAAATAAGGCTTCCTAAATGAACATGCTATGATTTTAAGAGTAATGAAATTGAAGGCTTACCAGTATCGATGATAAGATACCAACATCCTTTCTCTGACGATGCCTTCAAACTTCATATCAATCACCAACAACATGACACCATATAGGAAAAGACTCTCACACTGTAGAAGTTAAGGGACGGACAAACAATGCAATATTTCATGCAACATGGCACACAACAAATATTTTAGAGGTGGACACACGGTGCAACAAAATCATATAACATTTCTTCTGATGGCATGGCGTCCTTATCCATGCAACATTACAACAATCAAAACGGCTTCCAACTAGAAGTTCTTTAAAAAAAGAAAACTTGCTAGGACTGCAATGTTGCCTGAGTAGAGCGCCATTCAGCTTCAGCTTTGTTACATACAATGTTGCATGCAACAAAATTCATCGGTGGACACATGGTGCAGTGTTGCATGAAATGTTGCACCATGTATCAGAAACTTTAGAGGTTCCAGTCATTGGTACACTAGCAGAGAGGGGAGGGGCAGATTTTGGGCATCTGAATTATTAATACTGTAGCACTAATTGAAGGTTCTTGTGCAGAAAAGAAAGAAAAGTAAGTGACTTTTGATCAAGTTCTTGTCTCTCCCT
>JAOBRB020400084.1:0-10203 GCA_027575285.2 Zoanthus pulchellus | reverse complement strand
GTCTCTCCAAACATAACAAGTGCTCAATTTCGCCCAAAAGTCTTAGAAAGTTATGCTCTACTGCTTTTATGATATAGCATAACAAGCGGCAAAATAAGAAAGCGAAAACCATGACTTCATCGTTGTAATAAAGCGTAGATTGGAAACAAACAGAGCGCGTGTTAAAGTAGCAATATTATGTAAGTTGTATAAGTTTTACTGATTTAATTTGCGAGACAACTTTTCTGCTTATACGATAACAAACCAGCCTTTAACGACCTTACCAGTTGCTAACTTTCAGCGTTACAATTATCGCTGTCTTTTGAACATATTTGTCTAAAATTCGATTAGTTGCCATCAGTTGTATACAGAATTATTACACTTGAATTAGTGAGTACAACTGTAAAATTGTTTGTTAGGTGCTTTTAATAGTATGTTTAATATATATTTTGTAGTTATTTGCTTACCAGTGTTTGATTTGTTCTGTCCATTGTATTAAACACACATTCGCTTATCACCTCATCTCCCTGTTATAAAAATAGTTTATAAAAAAGAGTAATGTTTACAGTGATTAGCGTAACGGTGACGCCAGTCCTATAAACTCGCAAGTGGAAATTGTACAGCTTTTAAAGTATGTTTACTTTGGGGAAGAGGGTATTAATATTGAAGATTCATAGGTCTTGAGAGGAGTCAGTGTTTTCAGCTTAAGGCGTCAAACACCTATCCCAAAACTCATAAAGTAACCCTCTCCTCTTTAACCCCATCTCCTTCTTCTTACCGCCTACTTACACACACCTCCCAGTCCCCCGGGCTTCCTTATTAATGTTGACTTTATGTAGGTATATGAAAACAAAAATAAGAATATTGCAATGTTCTTGTTTTTCTTTTCTACCTTAGTACAAAGATACAACATGGCAAATAAACTTACCGGAAAAATTCTCACTTCTTTTGGCAAGTATTGCGCTTCCTAACATCAAAGAAAAAAAGAGATTTCTATTTGCTGTATTGTTTTTCATCTGTTAACCCTCCCCGTCAGTTTATTTTAATGTTTCTTTGTATTTCCATACTAATAGTATAAATGAAAAAAATTCTCGATTTTGATTGGCTGAGATACAGTGCATTTTAGAGTAAATTCAGTGCAAAAATAGTAAATTCCGTGCAATTTATAATTACTCACCCAATTCTCGCTTTTGATTGGCTTAAACACAATGGGATTTTGAATAAGCGCGTACACAAAGTTTCTAGCAAAGATAAATTAAAATGGCGGGCGACGGAGCGTGTCTTGAGAAGATTTTCTGAGCTTCAAACCTGCTCTAAAAGCAAACCTCGGTGAGAAACACTGCTTCTTGGTTGCCCGTTCAGAAAATAGGGTGATGTGAGAATGAAACTATCATTGAAATGGAAAATTATGAGTCAGGGAGCCAAACACTTTGCAAAACATACATATAAGTTTCTAATCTTAATTATAATGTATGATATAAATGCCAAACAAGCACCATTAAATGTTCTAAATCTTATCCTTATTCAAAAACATTCATTTTCATGTGTTGGAGCAAAAAAGCAGAAAAAATACAAATGTTGCCCGAAAATAATTTTAATTAAGAAAGAAAAGAAAAGAGTGTACCCTAGCTTTAGCATTTAATTTGAAAGGTGAAAATAGCTACACTGAAATCGATAAAATATAGTAGTTGAAATAAAGAACTATTAAGGTCGGTACACACAAGGGAGCTTGCTCTTGCAACACGCTCCCGAAATATATATGCTCAAGGAGGGTAGTAGATTTGTAGAGATCATGCACTTTGTATTTTAAATCGATAATAGATTTCATTTACTTAAATGTTTTAAAAATAAAATTTTGATGATCTTGCTGCAAAAATTATGTCTTAGAAATTTTCTAACTAGTTTTCCTTCTGCGTTTGTAAATCATTATAACAAACCTGAAAATTAAAATCGAAGTTGTCATCGTGAGCAATAACTTGCACCTCTTTGCCATCCCGGATCAGTTTGGTGTTTAACTTGCGTCCTAAGTGATATTTTAACATATGATAGTTGGTACGAGTAACTTAAAATATGTTATTGAACTTTAAAACTGCCTAGCTATATATACACGAGCAATCTGGAAACAACAAGCTTCCCCATGTAAATGATATACGGATTGGCCAATAAAAAAAATTAAAATATTAAACAACACATACATACAAATTTTGTTTTATCTCGAATTCTAGAGTAGCTTTACGATAACATAAAAGCTAGTAAATCTTCGAGAATTAGTATTACATAAACTTCAATTTTAATTGTTGAAAAACCCTTCATTTTGCTGATTGATTTCTATAAACATATCCATTCTTTCAAATAGTAGGCTTGCTAAATCGATTTTATTACTAGTTTTAACCGTTAAGATACTATTTGTTTGTTATGGCCGCAAGATCTTGGGTGCTATTTCTAATACTCCATCAAGTCCAAGTTTAACATCTGTGAGATTTTTCCCACTGTAGCTGTGCTGCCAGAGTCCTTACCATGTAGGTTGGTATATAGAACATAATTGTTTGATTAAAGTAAATTTCAAGGAATTGCAAACTCGACCAATCATTTCTCCGTTCAATCAGTTTCCGTGTTCTCGCGATCGCGAACGGCATTGAAGAGATGTTCTTTGAGGTTAACATTCGTCAAGTGTGCAAAGATTTTGGGCTCTGTCATCGTTACAATATAAATTATATATAAATATATTTTTTTTATTTATTCAAGCATTAGAGCACAAATTTCTATGATTTTATTGGTGAAATATATAGAACACGCGTGATATTGGAAGACACGGGAACGTTATAAAATCATGAGTCGCAGGCAAGTGATTTTATAACGTTTCGAGTGTCTCTCCAAATATCACAAGTGCTTGCTCTAGCTATTTTATCTAAAAGTCATAGAAAGTTGTGCTCTAAACCGCAAAACAATCGGCAAAACAAGTAAGCGAAAATCATGAGTTTATCGGTGTAATAAAGCATCGATTTGAAACAATCAGAGAGCGCGATAAGTAGTAGCTACATTATAAATATGTATATGTGGCTTTAAAAAGACTCTATAATTACCAACTAATATAAGGATATAACTTACAAACTTTTTTTATACTTTGAGGTTGTATTGAAATGAAATTTTAGCAGTCATAGTACTATCACAAACCTGCTAAATGGGCATGTAAAAAAACGGCAAAGACTTTGATTCCACCTTGGGGCAGTCCTGTGTCAGCAAGACCCTGGACACAAAAAAGCAATGCATAGGATAACAATAACAACAAAAACAACAACAAACGCAATATTAATAACAATAACTTTGAATCAGAAAACAAAAAATTTCCCACATCTAGAGATAGTAAAAAGTTTTTTCAGATCAATGCACCATTAAAAGACCACCCAAAGTATATAGCTAACGTCCGAAAAACAACTGACGCAAACAAAAATCAACTGAATTCTAAATGACTGTATCGAGGAAAGACACGTAACAAGAATTAATACTGAATATGAAAACAAATGCAAAGTGCATGGTACACTCGGGTTTTATATGCAAGAGATTGAATGCATGACATAAGAAATTAGGGATTACTAGGGTGGCTTATGAGGGACATCAAACTTTCGTCTTTTTTATTTTCATAATTTGCCAGGTTTTTTCCATAAAAAAATCTTAAATTACTAACTCGAAATTTCATGTTAACTAACTTGAAATTTTGTGTTACTAACTCAAAATTCCTTTGTTGCTAACTCGAAATTCCTTTCGCTAAGTCGAAAGTCGAATTCCTGAGTTCCTAAGTCGAAATTCCTTTGTTGCTAAAACAAAAATTTCTTTCGCTAAGTCGAAATTCCTGAGTTGCTAACACGAAATTCCTCTGAGTAAGGAATTTCGACTTAGCGAAAGGAATTTCGACTTAGGAATTCAGAAATTTCGACTTAGTGAAAGGATTTTCGAGTTAGCAACAAAAGAATTTCAAGTTACTAACTGTAGTAACAAGAAATTTCAAGTTGGTAACATGAAATTTCGAGTCAGTAACATGAAATTTCGAGCTAGTAATTTAAGATTTTTTTATGGAGAAAAACCCGGAAACTTTTGAAAATAAAAGTTTAATGTCCCTTATAAGCCACCGTAGATTACAATCAGAATAGAATCTTTATACAAGACAGTATAGTTAGGAACAGCAAAAATTCTAAGGAACCTGTTCGAATACTGGAGGATAAGAAATGACACATAGATTATTTGGTAATTGCCTATGGCTTAATCCTATGGTGTAAAGAATGGTAAAACATCCACCATAGCTAAAGAGTTCCATATTTAAATCATCATCATCATAACAATAATAACAAAAATTGTAACGATAACGTTAACGATAATGACAATGACAATGATAAAGACAATGACAAATACAATAACAATGGCAGTGGCAGTGGCAGTGACAATGAGAATGACAATGACTGAAGAACAATCAGTGCAAAGGAAACTCTACATCTAAATCAGACAGCGCTAGCACAGTATATTTTTTGTCGGTGAGCCTTGCAGGCAAACCATTGGTGATCTTAAAATCTTAGTACTTGTCCAGGCAATAGTGTATGTATAATTTTTTTGTTTTTTCACTACTAACTTTTCAGCAAGACGGCAATAATAGCGCTAACTATAACATTCTTCGCACATACTGTACCTCCAGTGGTGGTGGATATATTAATTAATATATAAGTGGCGTAAATAAACCCTGTTCTATATACAGAACTCTGAAAGAGTAAAGACGCTTTTTCTCTTGCTTTTGTTTCTCGTAAATCTGCCTCAGCATTATTTCTCACACCAGTCTGAATCAGGGTGACAAGCCCGGACATCAAAGAACGCAGACTGATCTCTCCCCCAGAAACCCCGAGCAAGGTAATCCAGTTGCTCGCTAGGCACATTGTGTAGCGCCCCTCTGCCACACCTCCCCCACAACATCCGGGAGAATTGGCGCCTCCTCCACGTCAGTGTACACCACTTGAAGCATTGCAGCTTCTAGATCGCGTTTTTCATTGTGACGCTATATCGTGAATCCTTCCCTTTACAAAGTATTGTATGATCGACATTAAACATGTCCCAGCATATACAAACAGTTGGAATGTCTCTAATCTCCCTCATATTTAACGTGAAAATCATTTCTTTAAGTGCTATGATGCTGATCGTGCTAAAGGCACCTTTCTCTTTCACATATTTGACGGTCTGCTGCGATTTTGAAGGTAAATACTTAATCACATGCATGTTCTAAAGAACGCCAATGCGCTTTTGTTTTTCTGTTGACATGCGCATCGTTGTACGTCAGCAACATTCTTATCCTTGGGTGGCTTCACTGCTCGATTTTCAATCTGCTTACCGATTGAGTGGGAGGGTTGCTTCAACACATCATATGCTTGCTGGGACTGGCTTACTACATCAAAGGCACCCATGAAAACAGGCAGCGCGAGAAGATGATCAAGTTAATGAAGGTGATGAAAATGTAGATGATGATGATAAAAATGATGAAACTGGTAAAGATAATGATTATATCAGAGTAAATGATCAAGAAGAAGAAGAAGAAGAAGATGATGATGATGTTAATGATGATGATAAAGATGATGATGATAACTATGATGATGATGAAAATAATGATGATGATGGAGTTGATGATGATGATGATACAGGTGATAGTGATGATTATGAAGAAGAAGATGATAATTATGATGATGATGATGATAATGATAATGATGAAAAAGATGATGATGATGATGATGATGATGATGATGATGAAAAGGATGATGATGTTGATGGTGATGGTGATGGCACCTTATCAACTAACATAACCAGGCGGCGTTTCAAACTTATGCTTGCTCTTAATATTCCAAAGTTGTTTTCAAAACATACCAATGTAGTGCAACGTTTAGGACAGTAACCCGTAGCAGACCAACTTTTCTGTTTGGGTGGAATGATCATTCCTTCTTCTGAGATAGCTGTACCTGTGTAAAATATTCCTGCATCGTATCTACGGGGCTCCGTGTAAAAGAACCGGATACCAGAGCTGTCAACAAAACCTGTTGAAAACAGAAGAAATGCAAATACAAAAAAAATGCATAAAACGTCTCATCCATCTGCACATGTACAGAACTACTAACCATTCAAATTCGCAGGCTGGATTTAGAAAGCGAGGGTGTGGGGTGGGGGTGAATTTCAGAGAAAGTTAAACGCCGACTTCTAATATTAACTTTATAAAACTAAATTAATCGTTTACTGGAAATATTATAAAATTTTGCAACATTCCGGACGTTGCGGACGTAGTCTACGGCCTTCATCAGTTCATCAGGTTACTAATTGCCATGTGACCTGATACTAATATTAACTAGTATAGCAGAAGAAAAGAAAAAATACGAAGCTCAAGTAAATATAGAGTTCTGATCATGCTTAACAACTATAGTATCAGATAAGAGAAAAGCAACTGAGCAGTACTAGTCCTGTGTTGACTGTGGTAATTTTTATTTACAAACTTTTTTTCTTGGTTTGAATCAAAATTTATAAATCAATCAGTTTTTTCTTCTTTAATCGTTTGAAAGATAAGATGGTTTTGCTAAGTTTACTTAATAACAGAACACAGACATGTAGTTTGAATAATTACACATCGTCTAAGGTCAGTAGCCAGGATACTTCGAAGGGGGAGGGGGGAGGGGGTTCTGGGCGTTGGGTTCAGGGGCCCGCCTAAGGGCGCCGGTGGGGTTAAGGGGCGAAGCGATTAGTCAAATTGCTTAGACAACAAGCCCTATTAATATTCATAACTCATGAGGCTACAGACACGTCCTACGGCCAGGAAACGGCTCAAACGCTAGTAATAAACAGTGCAAAAATTCCGCGCAAGTCTGTAATATATTACAATAGGTTTAATTTTTGCTAAGGGAGTTCGCTGACAAAAGGGGAGTTCGCCGAAAAGGGGGGCTCACCCAAACCCTCAACCCCAACGCCTGGCTACGGGCCTGGGTTCGAAGTACCTCAAGGTACAATAGGACCCCTATTATTTTTATTATACATCAATTACTTACCGAAATGTTTGACTTATTCTCAGCCACGAATGTATGTTGACGACACTAGCATAACATTTGCTAGCAACGATATTTATCAAATTAATGAATATTTAAATTCAGATTTATGCCAACAAGTTAACTCTTAATATGTCTAAAACAGAGTTTTTATTAATTGCTCGAAACAAAGGCTATCTAAAATTAAGGAAAGTCCAAATATCCTTAAAGAAAGGGAGAAAGTTAACAGGTCTTCTTCTCTAAGTGAACTGACATTCTGATAGATCAAAATATTACTTGGGAAAACCACCGATATCCATGATATCTAAAAAAATTGCCTCAAGAATAAGCGCAATGAAACGTATAAGGTACTTCGTTCCACGTGAAATACTCCTAACCGTGTACAATGCGTTGACAACCTCATTTCAATTATTGTAGCATAGTATGGGGAAACATTTGGGAAAATTTTTCTCAAAAACTACAGAAACTCCAAAATCGTGCTGCAAGAATAATTACCTTTTCGGGCAATGATGTAGACTCAAATAAAATATTTCAGTCATTAAATTGGAAAAAACTTGCCCATCAGCGCAAGATTGACAAATGCATATTTATGTATAAAACTTGGAATAGTCTGACGCCAGATTATCACACCTCCAAATTTATTGACCGGAATGATATTACTAGTTACAGACTGAGAAACTCAGAATATAAATTAGTAGTCCTGCAGCCGCATACAGAATATTTTAAAATAAGTTTTAGTTATAGCGGAGCAATATAACTCAGGCTGTGGAATAGCTTGCCGTTACATATAGGACAAGCATCGTCAGTGACAAGCTTTAAATCTCAAATACATTGTCACTCATTTTAGAACAATTAATACTACCTATTGCACGGCGTCCCGGTAGAGCAGATTTTAACTTTTTTATTTCTTTTCTATTTTTAAATTGTTGTCTCAAATTTTTATTGTATTAGTATTCTAAAATGATTATTTTACAAAATACCCTCAGAATGCAGTGCTTCCGTTTTAGTAACTTGCCTTATTAGAAACTGGTGCATATTTGCTAATGAAAGGGAAAAAGGAAACAAAAACCCGTCTATACTAACAAGCTGCGAATGTTCAGTATGTATTACCTGCTCTCTTTAAAGGATTATCGTAATGTACTTCAAACAACATGAATCTGGTACCACTCTTGTCACCAACTGGCATTCCGGCATCATTCGGAAATGTGAATCCCTGTAGGATGATAAAGCATTATTGGACAACCTTCATGGACGCCGCCATTTTTAATGCTATGTTAAGGCTTCTATTCTGTGATTTCAAATTTGCCAATTATATTGTGCCTGAATATATTGTGTAGGGCAAACCTTCCTTGTAATAAACCCAAAACAAGGTAATTTTGCTGCTTTATTTTAGTGTGGCAGGGAGAGATTGAAAAAAATCTTGTTTTTTCTAAATTTTAGACTTAAACATTTTTCTTTCGGCAATTACTTAAAATAAATTAAGATCCTCAGGTCAAAACACAGACATTCATACTGGTCATCAGCAAAAAATATTTTTAGGTCATTCAGTTTTGTTGTTTTTGCCCATTTTTTTTTCAAGGAAGGGGTGTTTTTCAGCAGTTTATTCCAGCTGGCTTCGTTACCATGGTAACAAGAGACTCAAACATGTAGTTGCTGGTCATGATTAGTAGTCATATGTTGAGACATGCAATAAATTCCTTGAAAAGTTTGTATTTGAAAAAAAAATTTTTCTGGGTGTACTCGCATCTTAAGTTACGCATTCGTAGTCACAACAAAAGGTTTGTTGGCACGAGCACAATGTTCCCTTATGCTTAGTGTCCGCATACCAGTGGAAAACTTTGTGCAAAAAGTACACGGCAAAAAAGTATCAAACATGATTAACATTAAGCTCTTTTGCCGCAACTGCAAGTGAGGTTGAAAACTTACTCCTCATTCCCGGCGAATTCTTTGTGTTAGATAAGGCACCGCGAGGTTTTCGCTTAGTGTGCGGGTGTCTTGCTATTTTACGAGACAGCGCGCATTTACATTTTGAATTAAAGAATAATGTTTCTCAAACAAAAATTCAGTATCGAATGCTTTGTCATTGTATCGCCAATACCATATCACAATTTTTTTTCTGCCCAACCTGTTGGCTAATTTTTGCCAATAACAGCGCCCAATGTGCGGTGAACAACCGCATGAGCTGAATACGCTTAAACTCTTCGTGAACTCTTCGTTTAAGGGCTCAAACGTCGTGAAATAAATTAAAGAATAGTTGTAAAGAAACTTTTTCAATTGGTAAAACAGCAAAGTTTTAGTCCTCAAAAAATCAAATGGCGTCAAAAAACCCCGCCGCGCCACATGCCTTCTAGCGGACTTGGTTGGCGCAGTTGGTAAGATCATTGCTTTCCAACCACAAGGTGCCGAGTTAAAATTCGAATATTGGTGTGACCTTCTTTTCCGCCTAAGCCAACTCAGCTTTCCATCCTCCCGGGGTAGGTAAATGAGTACCAGCGTCTGCTGGGAACTAACCTGCGATGGATTAGTGTCCCGTCCAGGGGGAATAAAAGACTCTCATCCGCTTAACACTACAGAAACCGGAGATAAGCGCCGGCTGCATTAGCCACTAGGCTCGTATAAGGATTAGCATGCCTTCTAGAGTTAAAATAGCTATTTGAATATTTGTCGTGACACGTGCGTTTATTGACAGCTAAATCAAAATCACCTGAACGATTTCTAGAAACCGGGCGCGGGAAAATTGATAGTGAACAAAGACTGTTTATAATATTTCTTTAGTTTGTTATTAATTATAGTTTTAAAACAACTTTAATTTAATGCCATCTAAATATCCAGTTTAAAAACAGAGTTGCTAAACGACATTATTTTTGATGAACGAGTATATTTATGAGAGACTTAATTTATATCTAAAAACCTGTTCACATCTGGCGAGATTACTCGGAGGTGTAGGGATGAAACTGTCCCTGGTTCACATAAGAATAGTTGACCCAGAGATGTCTGGTTTAATAGCGCCAGTAAGGTAAGCTCTATATTGTCTCGATTTATAGGAACGCAAGCGCATGATCCACAAATCTGTCCCAAACTCCCGAGGTATCTCGGGGTGAACCATTCCCATGGACCGAGACAACTTTACCCCTAATGCTATCCCTACCAACTTGGAGGACCAAAATAC
>JAOBRB020399898.1:0-10208 GCA_027575285.2 Zoanthus pulchellus | reverse complement strand
ATCCCGGTGTTGTGGTCTGTTTCTTCCATTGAGGGCACTTCTTATCGGCTGCCAAGTTGCGCCTTAACATGTGAGCCACTCCAGCAGACCTTCTAAGACCCTCTACTTTCTGACCTCAACTGTATATACTTGTAAACAGGTTCTGTAAAATGTATTGTAGCATCCAATGCATTGGCCTTTAGGTGTCTTGTTTTGAAACACTATAGCACTAACAAAAGACCATTCTTTCATCTTAAATAGCTCAGTTTCTATTCTCCAAATTAACATCTAATAATTATTATAATTATATTAATTATCATTATCAATAACATTCTTACTTCATCATATTCATCATCAGATTCTTGTCTCTCC
The DNA here is from genome assembly GCA_027575285.2 of Zoanthus pulchellus. Taxonomy (NCBI): domain Eukaryota; kingdom Metazoa; phylum Cnidaria; class Anthozoa; order Zoantharia; family Zoanthidae; genus Zoanthus; species Zoanthus pulchellus. The sequence continues at coordinate 9,857 of JAOBRB020399898.1, read as the reverse complement.
TTGTACTCCACATTTTCTCTCTCATTATAACCACCTCCATATCCTGAAATTGTAGTTAACACATCATTCTCTAACTTAGCAAAGTTAGCAAAACTCTAACTTATGTTTCCCTGTCCCTATTTATGCATGGCAGCCATTACACTACCAAGGACCATCACATAGCAGATTACTTAAGTGTTGAGGATATTGGTGAGATACAGTAGTTTCTTCATCAGTCTGAGAAGATGTCTACCCCTATTCTTTTCAAACATCTCTAATACTATTTTTTGAGGTTAGAAAATGCAATAAACAAACTACAGTACATGGTATAAACCTAGACCAAGTTGGAATTTTTTCATTTTGATTGTATGTGTTGTGGTTTAAAATTTTATTTGCTTCAATTTTTTTTAAACCAGTTTATTTTTTTCAAACCAGTTTATTTTTTTTAAACCACCCTCTGACCAGTAACTAGTGATACCTAGAAAAATTGGTATGCTAGCAACAGCTGCTTGCGTGGTCAAGTAGGAATGAAGCAGGACTACAGATCAAAACAAATCCAAAAGTCAGTAGTTTAAATCTTGGTGTATTTCAAATTAAAAAAGAAAATAGTGTTCTGGCATATGATGGTAAGACCAAGAAGAGAAAAAAAAGGGGAAAAAAAGAAAATAAATAAAAGAAAAAATAGAAGTAAAGGGAGGAATTTTGTTCCAATCAGTTCTTCGACACTCTCAAATTAAAATAAAAACTTTTTTTAAGATTGCTCACAAACTTGTTATACAAAAATTAAACCAGTTTTAAAAAATTTAAACTAGTTTAAAAAATTAAAACTGGTTTGAAAATTTCTATCTAAAGTGCAAATTCAAACCACAGCATATGCATCCAAAAACATTGGTCAATTATTGCCCAGAGCAGGACTCAAATTCATGTCTCACTCATTCCTAATCAGACCTGCTAACCATGGCATCATCTGGAACCACCACACAAACACAGACTATTGATTTTGTTTGTCTTGAAAAGTAGAAATGATTGGTGTTATTCATTCTAACTTTTCGACCAGTTGATGAAACCTTGTAAAGTGACAATTAACTGTTTGTCTTGAAAAGTAGAAATGATTAATTGCTGTTTTCATTCTCATGTTTTAAACCAGTTGATGAAACCCTAAAACATGACCATTCATTTGTTTATCTTTTAGTTAATGAATAGAAGTTTAGGTTGAAGTTATCAACCTAAAAATTGAACAAGTTAATGCCAGAATGCATAAATGAGCTCTCATATTTAGCTTCTTTTCAACTTAAGCAACAAGCTTAGTAAAAGGAAACTTAAAATAATTAATCAAAACAATTCTAATTATTTCTACCTGTTCTTGACTCAACTTTGGCAAATTTTTTGTTATGGCACATGTTGCATTCATTTCTTCGAGCCCAGTTTACATTGCCACACCTGTAATAAGAATTTACATGGTTTAACAGCTACAACAAGCAAAGTTACTCAAACCAGGGTCTTCAATGGTAGCCAGAACTTGAGTATTTCTATGTGAAATACCACTGTTCGAGAAGAAATAATGAGAAACATCCTTACGTGTTTGATGAAAGTGAATGTGAAGCATAAGTGGTATAAGCTCACTTTCACCAAATACAAACAGTAATTTTCATTAATTCTTTGAGAACAAAGGTGGTATTTCCTATTAATATCAATTCTATATAAAATACTTGATTCTTTATAATGAAAATCACTTATTGCTGGAAAATGTACACATGCCACAAAGACCTCTGGCATAGATCCATGCAATCAATTAATACCACATGTGGTTTTATTTAATTGCATGACCTAAGAAAAGATTCCATGTTCGACAGCAAATCAGAATAGAGTATTTTATGTAGGTACAATATTGAAGATGAAAGATATTTTCATAGACCAAAAATTTAAGTGGACAACCAACTTTGTTTTAGTTGTATTCATTATAAAAACAGACTGTCCGAAGAAGTTAAAAGATGCTGAAACAAACTGCAAATTATTTTTAAGAGTTTTGGTTCAGACTGCAAAGGCAAATGTAGTGAGATGGTACGGGCATGTGTTAAGGAGGGATGATGGACATTTTTTGAAGAAGGCATTGGAGTTTGAAGTGAAGGGAAAGAGGAAGCGAGGATGACTGAGGAAGACATGGAGATCGCAGGCAGAGGAGAGTAGGAGTGTTGGTTTGAAGAGGGAGGATGCAGTGAATTGAGCGAGATGGAGAGTGGGAGTGGGAGAGATTGCTGGTACAAAGGGATAAATCTGGCCACCCTTGTTTACGGGGATAAATAGGATCAAAACTGGATTGATGATGATGAAGATTTGTGAGAAAACCCTCCTTCTACCCCACACCAGTCCCCAAACAGCACCAACCCCACACACAATTTCTAACCTCCTGGAATGTTTAGCTTCAAGCCACCAGACTTACAAACAAGTGGCTGTCTACACAGTTTTGAGGTCATGTCACTTGTCAGACTTACCTTCAAGCCATTAACAGTTTTCAAATTAAGGATATTTTAAGAAAAGCATTTTGAGTTTGAAGTGAAGGAAATGAGAAAACAAGGATGACTAAGGAAGGTCTACAAAATCCAAGTGAAGAAGGAGAGCAAGTGTTAGTCAGAAGAAGGAGATGCAATGAATTGAGCGAGATGGGGAGTGGGAGTTGAAGAGATTGCTGCCAGAATGGGGTAAATTCAGCCACCTCCATTTACAAGGATAAACCCGGATCAAAATTGAAATTGAACTAAAAAGATCTCAGTTTCTACTTACTTGGAGCACATCCAATCATCTGCACTGAACAGGCCTTTGCTTTTGGATGCTGCTGACTTGCCAATTTCAGATCCAGAAAGCTTTATCATATCAGCATTTGAATTGTCTAGAATAAGTAGGACAGTAGCCAGAGTAAAAAATTTGTTTGCTTAATTGCAGTGCTTTCAATAAACACTGATGTCCGATGAAGAGTATTGGCTAATTTGATTATCTTTTTCCTAAGTTAAAGTGATTATAAAAGAAAGTGATACTTTCAAACAAAATTAATATTTATTTTGATGTACTTTAATGTATTTTTCCCTCAATTTCAAAATAAGGTAAGGCATCACTTCCCATTGGGCATGATTTGGTGTTGGTCACTGCATCCTTATTTTAATTCATACACAGTTTGATACTCAGAATGCTGGCAATAGCATTTCAGAGTTTCCTGATTTCAAATTTTTCAGGGAAACATACCCCCACACTACCTTAGGAAATTGGGCCTTGTTAATACTATCACCTACTCTACTCAAATTCTATTAAAACCTCCAGCTTTAACAGGGCGTTTGAAATGGTCCAATAAAAATTGCAAAACAATCCCTCTAACAAAGTAATTTCTGACTCAATCTTGAGCTTGGATATCATGTCATTAAAAAGTGATTTCAAATTCACTTCCAATCCTGCAAAAAGCTATCTACACCCTGTATTTTCAAAAGATTTCTCATCCCCACATAAACCTGTATATAAAATCTTCACTGGTTAACCCTTTACTGCCAGCCATGGTAGAATTAATTTTCACGTATTTTAGCGGTATAAGAGCAAATGGATTTTTTTCAATTCAACACAGCATTTTTATATACAAAATACAGCTGTTTTATTTCACCTGGGGCTCAAGCTTTTGTATTACATCACCTAATTTGAATGTAATTTCTTCAGCTGTCACGAAAGCTAGACTTTGGTAAGTATTCTGTTTATAAGTGTTTTTTGAGTCATTTTCAACTGCAGAAATCCCCCAGACTGGCATCATAAAGCTAGAATGGTGGGTTGAGGAAACCTTCTGAAAGAACCCGGAAGAAAGAGGTGAATTCACACTGACAGAACCGCTAAAATATCATGTAGCCAAAATTGGCAGGACAATAGTGAAGTTACAACTGTCACGAGCATTCAACTCGAGGAACACTTTCTTTCTAACTTTACTACTGAGTTGCATACTTCGATAAATCATCATTTGAGGAAAACAATCATATAGTAAATATGACTATTGGGAATATTGAGCAAGTAGATGTGAGACATATGTCCAGTGGGAATGTACAAGAACTTAGTAAGTGGATAGAGCATCTGACTGGTAATCAGAAACTTGCAGGTTCGATTCCTATTGAAATGACTCAGAATTTTTTCTGAGCATTCAACTTGAGGACCACTTTCTTTTTAACTTTACTACTAAGTTGCATACTTCAATGTATTAATAAGTAAAGTTGTTTCTCTGCCATTTTGTGGATGGAATATCGCACCTACTGAGGCATTTTAGGCGAGTTCTGAATTCTAAAAAATGCAGCGAGCACAAAAATTTGTCAGTAGGTGTGGGTGGCTTGACACTCTATGAATCAAAGGTGGGCAAAACTCCAAGCCACCGAAATGGTTTAATTAGCCATTATTCCTATTGGACTAAAACAAGGCAATTTCTAATGCATAAAACTTGCTCTATTTACAAATGGCTGTAGATCTTCCAACTGCGGGTGAAAGAAGGTTTGTTGCAAATCAACAAAAACTATTTTACATCAAACATTATTGTGACCACAGACTTTTTGTTTTTGAAACATTTTTTCTATGCAAAAAACAGGGGTTGAAATAATGGCAGATCAACGGTCAATGTCTGGCCAAAATAAGAGTTTAACCAGTCAGATCTAGTTTTAGCCGGTTTATGTATAACTGTTCACGTTTTGCTTAAGTTTAACTCTCAAAATTAATTTGCATAGTATGTAGACTAATTATTTACTATAGTCGTTTAACCCAGAAATTGGATAAAAGGAAGAAATAAAACAGCAAAACTATGACTGCCGTGGAAAAATTTGCTAAAAAAAAGCCACTAAAGTGCATGTAAATTTCAACATCCAGACAAAAACAAAAAACATTTGTGTACGAAGAGTTTCAGTGGTGGATCCAGAAATTCTAGAAGGGGGGTGAAAATTCTACAAGGGTGGCAAGTACAAAGAATGTACCAGAAAATTGAAGAAAAGGGGGGAGGGTGAAAATCCACCCAATTCCCCCTCCCCTGTATCTGCCAATGACTTTACAACTTCTGTCTTCTTTGAAATTAAGCATGAAATGTGCGTCATTCACTGAAGCTTTGGAAATATCCTTTTGCTGCATTGACTCTGTTTAGCTAATAGCGAATGATGATAAACAACAACAATGTCTTTACCTGCTTGTGTTATGTAAGGAGTGGTTGGATGTTATTAACAAATAGGGCTAGCTAGGAGAGTGGGAAAGGGTTCTGCACTGTAAAGGATTAGAATTTTGTAGTATCAATAGAATACTAGATAATTTTATAATTTTTTATATTTTATTCAAATTTATGAATTATTTTCTAAATACTTGTTTAAGTGTGCTGTAACTTTCAAAAAACTCTTTTAAAAAAAATATAAAAGCAACTGACTGTTCCAATATTTATTCTGACAAAGAATAAAACCTACGAAGAGTCTGAAAAGATAATCCATGCTATAGTTTATTTTTGGAATACAATAATTCAGTTTTAGCCATCAAAATACTTTAATTAAGAAAATTTTAACTATTGTAGTTAATTATTCAGAATTCTTTTCTTTTCTCAATTACATTAATTATCTTGAGAAGTATTAATTTAGTATTTTATTATGTAATGATATATACAGATACTCCATCTGCCTAGATCTTAAGCTATGTTTGCAAATGGAGTGTCAAAAGTTTTTCTGTAAATTTGAATTAATTGCTGAAATAAATACAACAGCTAAACAAATATTCATGAAATCTAAAGTATACTGTGGGTTTCTCTTCCCCAGCAAGTAATCTGAATTAACAAGCTCTTCTATAAAATGTTGAGCACAAAATCTATCATTCCAAAAGATTATGAAGTTATTAAATAATTAAAATTAATGTTATTCATTCCTGCCACTGAAAATGAACATGTTTCCCGTCAACTCAACCCTTAAGTAAATATCAATAATAAATGGGGGGAGGGCATGCTAGGACGAGTTTTGGAGGGATGATCTCTGTACTGGGAAGCCCTTACCATTTATGGATGCAGTTTCATCACAAACATAGGGTCTGGGTAAGGGTTACTTTGCATGATTAAACGATAGTTTGTCTCAATACGGAAATAATTATTACCATATTTAACAAATTTATGATTTTTTAACGACTGACTTGTCCACGGAAGTGAACTTAAACATAAACTGATAATCTATTCGTGGCCAGGGAAGTGCATTTGACACTTTAGGAAAGTACCGTGTCATATAAAATTCCGACCGAGCGACAGCACTTAGAATAGGCTCTGTGTCAGCAATTTAGGAAGTACCTTAAAAACTTTTAAATTCTTCATATATTTGGTCAATTTTCCCAGTGCCAGCGGCCCAGTGAAACATACGTTCAATGACCTCTAAAAGCCGTTGATATATACTGTTTGTATACTTTATTCAAGAGAAAAAAAAAGTAAGCTTAAGTGCAGTTTGATCTCACCTTTTCCACATTTGTTACAGCTACTTCTACGAGCGAAATTTACGTTACCACATCTGCAATAAATCATAAGTGATAAGCATAAAATAGCACCCGGAATAACTGCTGAATACCATGCCACGACTCTGCCACTATTGTTCTCGATTTAACCGCGCATTACCAGCTAAACACACAAGTTTTGATTCAAATAAAATGTCCTTACTTTTTATCCGGACAAATCCAATCTCCCTCGGAGAATTTCATTCTATTGGCCATTTTTCTTTTCCAAAGACTAGAAGCACGCCAAAGCCAACACGTCTCTTTCACTCGTCTATTCGATTTTTCTCGTCAACCCTTCGGAAAAAACCGAAGATTTCAGTTCTCCCCAGCTTTTCTCTTCCATTTGTTTTCAGGCGTTTCATAATGGCCGCGGTTTCAGATGAGCATTGTGCGAAGGGTTCGGACTTTTCATCTCCTTTTAATGTATCTTACTTCACACTTTATCTTACAAGAGGCATTGAAGTTTTAGAATACTATACTAAAGTAAGTTTTTGCTTTTTTTCTATCTTACAGTAAATAACTAACATGAAATGTACTCTTTATTGAATTGTATATAAACAAGGGACGAAGGGTTGTCTCGAAGAATCTACCCTTTTTTGAATTTCGGTAAAATTTCCCTGCCGGCGCATACTAATTTTTAAAATAATTATACCTCGAGAACGAATTGACTACGCGTCAATAGACCATGAGGCCGTTTGCCGACATTCGTTGTCCATGAGGTCGAGAAGTACAATGAAAGTACATTTATAAATGAAGTTATACTTGCATGTTTCACATAGACATAATTATTTCCCCCCATCCCCCCGACAGGTTCCATTCTATCATGTTCTTCTCGAGGCCATCCTAGTCATATGGATTGTTAGGCTGATCTTGTCCAAGAGCTACAAACCACAAGAACAAATTCTTCACCTTACTGAAAAGGTATGCACCTGTGATCTATAACAACAGCAACATAAGGTACCTTATAGAGATAATAATTATTAGTATTTTCCAACATGTGGGCTATTACACATACTACAGTTTGATTGGCTCCCTAACCTCGGGCTATTCATGATAGTCTGAGGTGACAAGTTTGCCAAAACAATGGCGGCAAATTTGTGTTTTGTGGAATTGTCAAATGACTATTTACAAGAACTTCTAGATAGTTAAATACCCGACAAGATGAAAGAAGCTTCTAAGTGTGGAATGAAAATATCCAATGGTACAGTAAGTTACAAGCTTTAGAAAACAGACATATTGCTTCTTTTTCATAATTTTTTACCGACATAAACGAAAGTTGCAAATTGAAAAATTCTCTTGTTTAGCATTTCCAAATTACGTAGGATGAATTTATATTCAATTTTGGCTCAATATGCTGGAAAATACTAAAACAATTAGACCTCGAGGCTGCATGGACAACGAGGCAGTAGCCTATTTGGCCTTTGGCCTCATGGACTATTGCCTCGTAGTCCATGCGGCCTCGAGGTCCAATTGTTAAGTGGTAAACTAGTGTGAGCTGCATTGGTGTTTCTAAAGAAACAATAATTTAGTGATAAAAAGGTAAATTATACACTATGTATAGTATATCATTAAAGAGAGAAAACTTACTGGCATTGTTCTCTCTTTTCTATGGTGTATACATACATTTTTATCACAGAATTGTTTCAAGTAACTAGTAATTAACAGCAACTATCAAATCAAGAAAACTGAAATTCCTTGGAGCAAGAGGACGCCAGAGACAAACATACATCAGATACCAATGATGTGCTACATGCTTCTTATGACAAGCAAAGGTGGAAGAGCATCCCATCAATGTGCTTGCACAAGGCACCTAAGAGGGAGAGAGAACTCTCACCTAATCCCTTATATAGCCTCATTCTTACCTTTTTTCACCTGTGGCCCGCCAAAACAGTGGAAAATACATACTGTGAATGTGTGTGACAGTATCTTATAAAAATTATGTACAATTATTGTAACAAAGGAAACAAGAGTGAAGTGGTCTTGGTAGTCTACTATACATATTGTTGTAATAAAATAATTATATTTAGATTTTCAGAGCTTAAAATAATGGCAGATCAATGAACAATGTCTAGTCACAATGGTGGCTTGACCCAGGGCTCGAAATTGTGACTGTTATGGTCACATTTGCAACTAATTTTTTATTTTTGCAACTAAAACTTCAACAGCAGTTGCAGTTTGGTGAACAATATTTCTCTCCAACAGCCAAAGTAAAACAAAAATTATCCTCCAGAAGTCTTCACTACCTTATCACTAGTTTTCAACTTTTTATAATTTTGCAACTAAAATATTAGCAACCATTCGAAAAAATGTGACCATGAAATTTTATTAACCCTTTCAGTCCCAGTCGGATATCAACACCCAACCTCTCATAACGTAACACATACAAAATAAAGCATTTAGTTATGAGAAACTGAGACTTGATCAAACAATGCAAACTACAGAAGATCAACCGTAAAATTCTCTCAAACTTGTTCAATAGAAAGTATATAGGAACAAGTTTGGAGAATTTAACTATAAAACTGGGATTGAAAGGATTAATTTTAAGCCCTGTGACAAAGCTAAATGTGTCATGATTGCTTGTCACATTTCAAGACTGCTCTGGTATGTTCTTTTTTTAAAATTAAATGTAACATTTTGAGTAATTAATTATTTCTGAGATCATTAAATAAATATCTTTCTCATTGACCTGTATTACTTAAATTTTTTTTGTTATAATGCATGTGACATCAAATGGCTGGTAAATTGATGTTCTACAATGTACAGTTAATAGGTTTAATAGTTTTTAGTTGTATATTCTCTTAACTTTAATTGTTTCACGGTGTTGACCAGCCAAAAAGGAGATATGTCATAAAATATATCAGTTGAATGGCCTACATAGAAAAATGATTTTGAGCCCTGATCTCAATGTGGCAATTGTTTCATTTTAGGAAGAAGAAGAGCTAATTGAGGAATGGGAACCAGAGCCACTCGTTCCTGCTACAGCAACATATGATAAGAGTGCTCTGTCACCTCGAGTTGTTGAGGGGTAGGTAGAGTGAAAAATATCAGCTTTGAAATAATGCAATAAAAATCTTCAGCATTCTATTGACAAAACATGACATGCTTTGTCAGTATTTTGGCAATGTTTGTTCTTTTACTTGTATACATTATAATTTATCTACTATAATTTTATTTGTTATTTTTGGTCAGGGAAATAGGAAATTTGGTCAGGGAAATAGGAAATTTGGTCAGGGAAATAGGAAATTTGGTCAGGGAAATAGGAAATTCGGTCAGGGAAATAGGAAATTCGGTCAGGGAAATAGGAAATTTGGTCAGGGAAATAGGAAATTTGGTCAGGGAAATAGGAAATTTGGTCAGGGAAATAGGAAATT
>JAOBRB020399807.1:0-10209 GCA_027575285.2 Zoanthus pulchellus | reverse complement strand
TGGTCTTTTTTTTCAAGAGTGTAGTAAGTACCATCATTCGGGAGTACTATTTTAAGTTCTGTATTTAATTTCTTTTGGGTTGGTTTAATTATCATAAAATTAGTCTTTTTAAAGTTAATTGACAATTTGTTTGCTTCGCACCAGTTCTAGACTTTACTTAATTCTTTGTTTATGAGTGTTTCAAGGTCTTTTGAGTTTTTTGAAGAAGCAAATACGTTTGTATCATCTGCAAACAGTCGGAAAGATAATTTATCAGAAGAATTTACGATTTATGTAAAGTAAAAATAATAAAGGTTCTAGAGTACTTCTTTTAGGAATTCCGCAGATGACTGTTTTTAGGGAGGAAACGGTACTATTTAGGGAAACATATTGTTTTCTATTAGTTAGATAGCTCGAGAACCACATAAAGGGGGTCCCCCGGATACCATAAGCTTCAAGTTTCTTTAAAAGGATTTTGTGGTTAACAGTATTGAATGCTTTTGCAAAATCAAGGAAAACACCACATGTATAAAAATTACTATCTATTGCTTTTTTAAAATTTTCAGTTATTTCTTCAATGGCTTGTTGGGTAGAGTGGCCTTTCCTAAATCCAAATTGACATTCAGTGACGATGTTAAATTTTTCAATATAATGAATGAGTTGTTTGTAGATCAGTTTTTCAAATATTTGGCTAAATGATGATAGTGTAGAGATAGGGCGGTAGTTAGTGGGGTCAAACGTTTCACCACCCTTATCAATTGGTGTTACTTTTGATATTTTAATATATCTGGGACCACTCCTTGTAGGAGGGACAAATTAAAAATAGAGGTGAATGCTTCAGTGATACCGAGATTTGCCAGTTTAATGCATTTTATTGGAACACCAATGGTAGCTTTGTTAACTTAAAGGTTCTTAATAAGATCAGACACCTCAAAAAAACAGATACCTCGATCTGAACGTGAAGCTATTGGTGTACGTTTGTTTGATGAATGTTGTTGGTTCTGTCTCAGTAGTTGGTAGTTTATCAGCAAGATTTTGTCCTACAGTATAAAAATGTTCATTTAATTTATCACATATATTTTTTGTATCTGTAAAGCATTTATTATTATAGATAAGTTTAGATATAATAGTGTTTTTTTTTATCCCTATCAATTATCATACCAATTAGTTTCCATGTCATTTTTAGATTATTTTTGTTTAGTTCAAATTGAGAGTCAAAGTATTTTTTCCTAGCTGCAGCTTTTACTTTATTTAATTTATTGTTGTATATTTTGTATTGTTTTATCTTTTCAGGGTCACCACTGAGGAAGTGTGATTTAAATAATTTATGTTTTTTTTCTTAATTGAGACAAGAATAGAGTTTGAGATCCATGGTTTTTTAAGTTTTTTCATTTTTTTTGTTTTGGAAGCCTTCTTGATTGGGGCATATTTATCTGTAATATGTTGCAGTGTGTTGATAACACAAGACATACTTTCATTGACATTTGTATTAATAAGGGACATAAAATCGACTGTTTCCAAATCTTCGATGAATTTTTCTTTTCTGAAGGTGGCAAAATCCCAGTAGAATTTTTGCTGGTTAGAGAGAGGAAGGTTAGAAGTAAAAGTGCAGAAACATGGAAGATGGTCTGGGATATCAGCAAGACAGATACCAGATTTATTTGTTTTGTCAGGTACATTAGTGTAGATAATATCTGTTAATGTTTTAGAGTGGTATGTAATTCTTGTTGCTTTTGTAATGAGCGGCATATATCCGAGAGAAAAAAGCATGTCAAGATAGTCTGAGACTTGATTACTAGAACTGTAATGGAGAAAATTTATGTTGTAGTCACCTGTTAGATAAGCCTCAAACCCTGTTCTGTTAACTAAATCGAGTTTCTGGCTAAGAATTTGGTGAAATGTTTCAAGATTACTTTCTGGGTGTCTATAAATGCATCCAATGATAATATGTTTCTGCTTAATTCTCAGAATTTCAAGAAAACAAGTTTCAACGCCATCAAAATCCAGTTCAAAATCTTGCCTTTTAATTATTTGTATATTGTCTTTGATATAAATCCCTACAGCCCCTGCATTTGTTGGTAAATGCTTGCTAATAAATTGATAGCCTGGGATTGAAATATTGCTAATATTATTTTCATTCAACTTGGTTTCGGAGATAGCAATAATACTAAGCATTTCCTTGCAAATAGTTAGGATATCACTTAAAAGCGTCAATTTTTTTTAGGCTACGCGTATTGCAATGAAATATTGAAAAGGCTTTACTTGTAAAATTCTTGAAGTTTGTTTTACATCATAATATTTTGATTCTATATTAGAAAACATTTCTTCATATTGAATATCGTTTTTGTCAGGATTTTCATTAATGTCAGCATAAAGATCTTTTGTTGCTAATGTTTGACTACACTGGTAAATCCAAGTATCCAACGGAAATCAAGTTTAAAAAGGGAAATCCAAAACCTGTAACTATGTCTACAGAAAATTTGTAATCACAGCAAATATACAGTTGAAATTTGCATGCAAGTGAGATTCCCTAGAGATCAGTGAATATTTCATTCTGATAAACACTAGAACTAAATTCTGCAGATAATAATATCTAAATTCTAAATGAGATATATCTTGACAACTGTACTTAGCTTGACTTGCGGGTAAAATGAAGTTTATTGGTCAAGACAGATGGTGGTTGCTTCATGAATGCCTCAAACTTTGCCACACTTTGGTTTCTGTCTTTCCGCTGGCAAATCGGTAACCGTAGTTTTACGGACCACCTGAACAAAGTTCCTCGATGTGATCACCGTCCAGTTTGACCTTGAATTCTCCGAGGTACTTTCCTAAAGGGGATTGACAATTTGCGTCCTGGGTGAAAGTGAAGAAATCCGTGTCGAAGTACACTACACGTTGTTTCAAACGCTTCAATTCCTCATACATTTTGAGGCGGGCCAAACAGATGGTAAAACACGCCACAAAAATGTTGAGTTTCGGAGAGACGTCGGTCATTGGATCGTGGATCTTGTAGTGGACCTCGACGCGTTCTTCGGTGACGGGACTGACGTAGGTGACGTTGTTATGACAGCTAGCAGAAAAGCATGCAAGGCACGAGGATTGGTGAAATATTCCACGTGGGTTTTGTCGAGACGTAGTCCGAATTTACCCCACATGGAATTTAACATCAGTTTGGCAACAGTTCGCTTGCCAAGATTCTTACGGACGTTGTTGAACTCTAACTCGATGGATTCGTGTTCCTCGTAGTTAGTGATGTATTGGCGTCGTTGAGCGTAAGTTCTACAATCACGAGAAAAACCACTGGCTTCCACTTTGATCTGCAGCTACGTGTCCACGTAGTCTTTGAACAACCCCTCTTCATGGTGTTCGAAATGTCATACCTCGTGAATACATTGGAGAGTATAGCCTTTTTCGAGTGCTTTTTGAAGTTCGAGGGTGCACACGTGCCTGTCAGTTGATGTTGATTGGGTGTATGGTTGTAGATCCAGGTCTTGTCGAAAAGTGGACGATCGATGTTTTCCTCTGCACAGGTTCGACAATGGGGAAAAACCAGTTTATTGCCACTCCGGTAAGGTAGTACAGGACTGGAAGAGGCTGGAGGGAGGTAACACCGTACACTTGGCAATGCCAAATTAAGGCGATATGTTGCGAGGATTTTCAGGACGGTAGATGAATGTAGGATGTTTGGTGGGATAACGACCGTACTTGTTCACCCAAGGATAGAGTGATGTGAAATCGCAATAACAAAGGCGTTGTCCATCGCGAGGGTTGACGTATAATTGTACAGCGTTTGTGCTTCCACCGAAAAAAGCGTCTCTAGGGTTTAAGGGAAATTGTAGATTGTATGATGTGATGGTTGTGGCCATTTCTGGAGAATCATTCTTTAGCCAAGTCCATTGGTGTTCCCAGATAACAACGAGAATGTTATCTTGGGCACGAAATCGAGTCTCAAGCCTGGGGATAGCATTGGGGACAGCCATGGTAGAAGCACCCGTAAACGTAAAACTCATAGATAATTCGAGTTTGGGAATCGTAACCGTCTACGTGGTAGGACCGATTACCGTCCCTGATGCAATACTCGCCATCGTTGCCTACGTGTTGGAGGGAACACCCTAGTTGTTCGCTCTGCCATTCAAACCATGCGAGGGCGGTCAAGGAGTGATTGGATTGAGGACGCCATCCCTTCACGGATTCAAAGGCGATGATCTGGCGTTTCAGGCAAGATTTCCGAAGATCCCGCGAACAGACCGAAACGATGGTCGTACGTTGGAAAGGATCGAAGCCTGCCAAGTCTTCAAATTGACGACGATGGACCTCAGACCCTGCCCTAAGCAATCGAACATCCGATTTGCAGTATTCTTCAACTCGTGGCGGAAATCGAGAGGATGGTCCTCTTGCTGTAGTGTTTTGGTGTACAATTGTTCAAAGTCACGGTACCGTTTGTTGGAGATGGTGAAAGGACCGTAGAAATGTTTTGCCGGTAAAGGGCCACGATAATATTGGTTAGCCCACGTATTGAAAAACTGGGGAAAATATCCCTTCTTCAAGTTTAAGGTGGCGTCGTTGTTGTTGAATCCAAAGGAACCGATGAAACTGGCTAGAGGCATGGTAAGGAAAGACATTGAATCGATGAAGCGTAGGCGTTCATGATCTTTCTTTCCGACTTTCAGATCTAACACCTTACCACCATTACGGATCTGAGTTAGATCACGAGCTTGGCGGTGGTACTCTTGAGTTAAAAAGTAGCTGTCGTAGCCCTGAAATTTATGAGCTACGACCGTGATCGTACATTGGGTGTTCGAGTGTCGTCGTCATCATCATTTTCATCCTCATCGTGGAGTAAAGAGTCTAACCAGTCCAAGAAGTGATTGATTCAATCGTCACCGTACCAACATTGCAAGTAGCCTGTATCGGTAGCGGCTACGACCAGCTTTGGAATGTGACGCAGAATAGTACTGTCTTCTTTTACCTTTTGCATCGTCTCAATGTCGAAATCGACACAGAGTCGTTCTGTTTCTTCCTCGGTGGTAGCAGAGCGCCGAGGTGGACGCGGTCGGTTAGGATCGTACCCACGGGCGCGTGAACTTCGTTCAGCATGTTGAAGATACCGTTCGCGCCGCCTCTCACAACGTTCATTCATTTCCTCTTCTGTTTGGATGTAGGAACGATGTTTTGTAAGATTGACGTAATTTAAACAGGAAGGACATTCGTCGTGGTAGCACTTGTGTTGAGGCTGATGTTGGCATGTCCATGGTACACCTATCGTTTGCCGCAAAGACGACAACGCTGTACCGTGCTGCAAAAAGATAGGTGCCTAGCGTCTCCCTTGAGACCTTGGAAGGTTTTGAGTCGATGTTGATAGAAGCAGATAAGCCCGTAAAATTTGTTGGTGCAAAAAAAACATTCTGTGCCATGAGGTAAAGTGTGGGTCTGACAGTATCAAAGGTAATCCTCGCAACCGTCTTGGAGACACGCAGGACAATGATCGTGGTTTTCCGAACATTGTTGGGATCCATTATCATTGTAAGGTTTCAAACATTTGAAACATTAGAGGTTTTTAGTGAAGAATCCCTTGATAGAGCGCAGAGCATGGTAATGGTTGTCCTGGTAATAAAAGACCGAGAAGATTGTTGCAGTTACCGTAACGAAAACCTTGGTTTATCTTTATCTTCTAAATCCTGGTACCGTCCAAGTAAAGTATCAATGGCTTGGGTAAAGGTTAAAGCCAGTTGTTCTAAATGATTGTAGCTGTAATTCGGAAGAACATTGTTTTTTTCTTAAATGAACGGTAGCCACACATTCCTCCACCCCTAATCGCTGCGAACGTCGATGGATTAAGAATCGACACGAAAATTGTATAACGGTGGAAGTGGTTCGTGAATGGCACCACCTTCTTGTTTCATGGGCTCACCTTGTTCAACCATGTCCGTACGCTCCGCTTCGAAACGATTATACGCTTCATTTACTTCATGTTCCTCCCACATGTTATAGGCTATAATCATTTTTTCTTCTCTATTTTGAATTCTTATTAGCAAAAGCCATGATTGCTTAGAGTGACGCATGTTAAATGGAAAAAAACTAGAAAATCTGTTATTTATATGGATTGACAGGAAAGAGTCATGTGAGAGAAAGGACCAGTCCTAGAGGGTAAAGGTGATCTCATAGGTTTATTTTTTAAAAAATGATGTTCCGGAGGATGGGGGGGTACCCATATTGTTTGATGTTTCAAAGTGTATATAAACAAAAACACAAGGAGTGTGCGGCACTTGCAATTGTTGCTCACAGTTTGCGCTTTGATTTTGCGTTCACTCGAGTGTTGTGTTTGCGAATTGTGATTTTTTTCTAAAAATTTTTGAAAGAAAAATGGCTTCACATCACAAAATGTAAGTATTGCGTTGCTGTCAGAGACGAAGCCCACGACACTGTGGGTTGCCGCACTCCTGTTAATCAATGTGATTGGAGCTATTTTGCTCTGCTCGTGCGTGCGGTAGCGGTAGCATGAAAGGTGAACCATGCAACACCTGTGGTTTGCCAACCATTTACTTTGGCTGGGCTCTCTGGAGCCATTGTGGAAAAGAAATGTAAGTACAAATGAGTGTTGCTTGAATGATTTTTCCTCAATTTGTGTTGATACAACGAATGATTTTGTTGCTCAAACACTCATGTTTTGTTTGTACAGATGAACTGGATAATGACGATGAAGGAATGTAAGAGGAAGAAAAAGCTGGGCCTTCCCCGAAGATAATGAAAATTAAGTTATGATGTTTTGAAAAAGAAAATTCCCGTGTTTGTGTGAGGAATTAAAATGCTGTGTTCTTATAGTGGTCACGGATGAAACGATAAAGAGTTCCTGCGGAGTGGCCTGGGCACAACTCTCGGAGGGGGACAAAATAAAGTGTAAGTGACCAATGTGAATTGAAGTAAGATTTTGATCTTTGTGTATGTACTGTAACAATTATTTTTTTGCAGTGACGTTGGCAGAGGATTATGGATGTGTTAGGGACTTTCTCTCTCAGACTATGAAACCCTGAGTATGCGTGGAAATTTCAGAAGTGTTGCGGTCTGATAGAGAAATGGAACGGGCAAGGGTGCACGGTCGCCTGATGGTCAAGGTCCAGATGGGGACCCTCCCACGGTGCAGCATACACGGCATTGTAAGCATACATAATGGACATTCATGTATTTATTGTTTTGTTCCATGTTTCTCAATGTTAGTTTTTGTGTTGTAGGGGTATCCTGTTTGTGGTTAACCAGGTCCTAGCCCTTACCCCTTCCATTTGTATGACTTTATTATCCATATTGTGGTGAGGCAGTGGGGGGAATGGCCAGGATGCAGTCCATGTTGAATGGTTGTTTCCCAAACGAGGAGGCTGTTGCGCATATCTTGTGGAAGATTTACCTGAGGATGAGATTGACTGCCGCCGGTTATTTTAGAAAGGGATAAAAAATTCTAATGATGAACTTTGTAAACTAGTAGTTAATAATGTATTGGTTTTGTTATTATAGTGGATTCCCAAACGATATGATTGGTGTATTGCTTGCGAAGAAACGTGCCGTCCCAATCAAAATGTGTGGTGTGTCGTGAGAGAGTTTTGTATATAGTTTAATTGGTTTATTATTATTGTTATAGTGGTTTCCGTTTATGTTGGACAATTGCGGCTGGCGCGTTGGCTATGTTAAATTAATGCAGGGGAATTATGAAAACGACCTTGAAGACTATGTGCCTGAAAGGTTGTAAGGGCCCCATGTTCCGATGATGAGTTTGAAAAAATTGTCTGAGGATTAAAATTAAGTTATGTAATACTTTTAGTGGTATCCGCCTGAAACTTTACTTTTTAATCAAGTATGTGAGAGTATGTGAGAGAATTGAATTGGAATCTTTTTCCAGTGGTTCTCGATCATCTCATTGAAGAGGACCTCCGCATTCCCGGTATTTTTATTCATTAATCCAATCACTTCCTTAATATGTAAATATTGTTTTTAGTGGGAAATTATATTGTTGGTGTATGGGTTTCATAAAGTGTTGTCCAAAGCGTTGGCCGAAGAAAATGATGAGTTCATCTATTCACATGAGTTTAAATTATGCCATGCGTCGATAGAACAAAGCAAATAAACTATCCATTGAGATTGTTTTTGTTTTTCTTTAGATTAAACGGTTATGGCGTGATGAAAGTGATTATTTTCCGTGTTACAATTTGGGGTATATTCAAAAAATACAAGATAAATACGCCTCGAATGTCTATTCCAAATTTGATTCGTGTGTGGGGTTAAATCATAGCACATATCATCATTTCTGATCGTATTTATTTTTGTTTTTCTGTAGATTTTAATGGCTTTGGACGCCACCATGAGTAAATTATTTCATGGGAATCACCAGCATCTCACAGAGATGTTGGTGCATCCCCCTACAGGGATTTGTGTACAGGCACGAACCTTTTGTTATGGTGGCAATCTATCGTACTATAGATCTACAAATAGGATTGGATTGGAGGATGATATATCTCCTAGAGAAGTACTTCGTTGCTTTTAAATATGTTTTTTGTATTTAGGTTTTTACTAGCTTTTGGAAAATCTGTTGGAAGGACAGTCCCAAATGGCAATTTCTGTACTTTTTACTTAGCTGTAGTCATGAGTTTTTATGTCCTACTGAATATTCCTAATCTAGATGATGTACAAATTATTGTTTTTCATTATTTGTCGGTAGTGCAGGTTGGAGTTGGAAGTAGTACTATCAAGGGATCTAGCATCTTTTCTACTGTTACCAAGCCGGAAGTGATTTTTCAGAAGGCGCGGTACCTCAGCTTTGAGGAGTAGTTCTGATTGGCTTTTTGACTATGACGTCATAGAAACAGGCTAAGCTGTAGGATAGGGTCTGATGTAATTTGGTTCTTAGGGAGGGGAGAGTTCGGGAGCTGTTTGTCGCGATGTGTGCAGAAAAAAAAATTTTGACAAAAAAGTTATTTTTTGGCAAGAGACTTGATTATATAGAGTGAAGAGATCACGTGAGGAGGACGTAATGGGCGATCAATCGCCTGCCACAAATCGCGCGCGACAAAATCATTTGTAACTCGTGGGTGATCGACGACTGGGTGAGAGTACGATCGTGTCACGATCGGCGACGAGTTGACGCCGTTGAGTCTCCGTGACACAATCGTCTGGAAAACCACTCGCCTCTTCCTTGATTTTCAACCACCTATTCACATAGTCCTCAAATAAACAGATTTGACTTTCCTCGAAATGCCATATTTCGTGAATACGAACGAGCGTATAGGTTTTTTCGCGGATGACTCTTTCGAGTTTGGGCGTGCACCACGTTCCCGTCAGTTGTCGCTGTTTTGGCGTGTGGTTGGAGATCCACTGTTTGTCGAGGAAAGATTTAGCGATGTTCTCTTCGGCACAGGTTCGGCACAAAGTGAACACCACCAGATAGTAGTGGATGAAAGAGGTCTGAGGGAGGTATGATAGTACAGGCGGCCAACCCGAAGTAGTCCCGGATGTCTTGGTTGGTGGGGTTGTAGGGGAACTTGGGATGTTTGGTGGGATAACGCTTGTACTCGTTCACGTACGAGTACAACGAAGTGAAATCATAATAGCAGAGTTGTTGATGGTCGCGATGGTCCACGTACAGTTTGACAGCGTTCCTACGGCCACCGAAAAAAGCGTCTCTTGGATTTAAAGGAGGTTGTAGACGGTAAGATTGGACGGTGGCACAAAGATCTTGCAATTCGGCTTTCATACAAGTCCACTCGTGTTCCCAGAGGGTGAAGAGAGTGTAACCAGCAGACCGTAATCGGTTTTCACGTTGGATGGTGGCTTGATGGAAATCTTCCCCAGTTCTGCCTTGCAACTGCTGATGAGGCTCATGACGGCCTTGAGGATGGCAGGTGCGGCAGCCGTGGTAAAAGCAACCGTAGCATTCGTAGATGGTTTGTGTGGTAGCATCAAAACCGTCGACGTAGTACGTACGGTTGCCAATGCGTATGGGATGTTCCCCCGAGTTGCCCACGTGTTGGAGAGGACCATCCAATTGTCGACTTTGCCATTCTAACCATTCTAGGGCAACCAAGGAATAGTTGGTACTGAGACGCCATCCTGTCACGGGCTCCGAGACGATCTCAGGTCAATTAAGGCCTGGGTCATGGTCGGTGCTCTTCTCAAAATCAGTTTTTTAGCAATTACTCGGCTGTTCCTTGACCGATTTCTTTCATCTTGGTACCAAAATTTTCAGCA
>JAOBRB020399700.1:0-10210 GCA_027575285.2 Zoanthus pulchellus | reverse complement strand
GAAGTTCTTGTCTTAACGATTCAAACATATTACATTTGTTTCTGTGACATTGTTATGGTGGGGTGACAGGCCTGCACGGTTTCACTTACATCGTTAGTATTTGTTTAACTCTCTTGTTTGATTACAGATGCGGGTTTCCTTAACGGAGTTTCGCTTTAACTAAAATGTCTTTCAGAGAGTTTGAGCGTTTTTACGATATAATTGGTTTTTGCGGGTAGTTCGTGCTCCTTCGTTAGCCATTCTTTGACATCGCAGATAAAGTAAACTGCCTGCTGTCTGTCCGTTAGATAACTTTCAAACCAGGACAGCACGCCGGGACTGACGTCAAAACAGTATCGATAATGCTGGAGATAGATTCTGCTATAGAAGACATCACACTTGTAACAGCTTCAGAGACAGCTTGATTGGTGTCAAAAGACGTTCGTGGTCCTTCGTTAGCCATTCTTTGACATCGCAGATAAAGTAAACTGCCTGGATTACTTTGGAGCTCGAGTGACAAACTAAAAGCATAACTGCTTTTTAAACAGGAACATAAAGCTAAATTTTTTCATGAGAATTCACATAACAAAAACGTAAAGATAATTTTCAATATTTGGCTGCCGTGTTGTGGTCAGTTGTTGGTCTTAATTTCACTTCCTCTTTAGCCGGTGACTCAAGTAAAGAAAATATAAAGTCATTTTTTCTAGCTCAGTCATATGTCTAGCAGAAAGGTGGCTCCCCACAATCTCTACAAAGTCTTCTGCCTTCTCCTCATCACTTGCTATTTTCCCAGGGAACTTTTTAAATTTTGTCTCTCTGGAAATATAGAGTACTTGAGGGGAAGCACTAGGAAGTTGTTGCTGTCTCCCTACAAAAGATGGAGGTTGACTTGTCGACACAGATGGCACTGAATGAGTCCCGGCCTGGCCCTCATTGCTGCCCTCCTTTTCTCCATCAGACGTATTAAATAAACTGCCGGCAACGTTAAGTGTAGCCTAGTGTAATTCCATAGGACATAGGACACTCGATAAACCGTTTCCATTTTCCTTTATCGGCATTTAAAAATGCAAGCGGCACAATGAACTGTTTTTAACCTCAAACAGCATATTTTACTAAAAACTTCAAAGATAAAATAAAGTAATTAATTTTTGCAGAAAATTCGAATTAAAGTCCTATGCAAATAAACTCAACCCTTTTGCAAATTTACAAACTTGGTCCTGGCTATGATTTTCCATTGTGTTTGCCTTAGTGATGAATTATTAAAGTGCCTATGACACGAAGTCGATTTTTTGTCAGCTAAAAGATTACCATTAGAAAATCATAAATACCAAGTTTGAGGTAATTCTGATAAAATCTAGCGAAGTTATGGTTAGTTTTTCTTAGGGGTTTTGCCTCTCATTTTTGGTTCCCTAATTCGGAAGACTGGGACCGAGCGTGACGTCAAGTGGGTGGAACTTATGCCGCATCTTCCTATCCTCACACTTTTAGTTATGTCGGAGTTTGAATGTACAGAAGAAAGTTTTAATTCTTCTGATTCAGATGTGGGTTCAGTTTCTTTGGACGATTCTGACCAAATAACTAATGGAAAAATAAGTGAAAGCGATGAGAGCAGCAGCGATGAACAGACGGAGTTTCACTTGGAGTCGCAGTTCGAACCATATACCGAGGAACCTATCGCACCTCCAGAATACCATCGGCAACAACAGGAAAACAACGATGATCCCGATGGATTAACTTCCCGGATTTTAAGTGATAGGGAAGAAGGAATCATTCCGATAGTGAACTGGTAAAAGCGTTTTGTTTTACGATAAAAAATCGAGCATTTAAAAACTAAAAGTAACTTGCCATCGCTGTATATTTCACTCAAGGTGCAAATGCAAACATTGTAGCACGCAGAACCTAAACGGCGTTTTGGAGCATCGATGTTGCTGGGAGGTTCGTAATGTTCAAGGCAAGCTATGTTACGATGGTTTAGTTGAAACACTGGATTGTGTTACTGAGCATGAAAATTACCGAGCAATAACAAATGCGGCTGTTCTCGAAAATGTTGCACCACTGCTGCGGGACAAGAATGGCCGCACATACCGACGCCGCGCGGGGGTATCAAAACACGAGTAAGTCTGTAAATTTTACTGCTTGTAAATCGTTTGTTTTTATAGTTCGTTTGAGTTGATGATATTCCTTGTAAACTCACCATTTCGTGCTTATCTTCTTGACAAGACATATTAGTAGCGGCATAAAGTCATGTTTTTCACATCTTTCTTTACTGTAGTGTTTGGGTTCATTATATTTCTAATTTGAAATAGAAGTTTAACAAAAACAACATACCCGCAAATAAATTGTTCATTTTGTTGAATGCAAGTCACTATACGAAACGAATTTTTAATTAAACGAATTTTTATTTTGAAATAAAAATTGAATTTTTTTTTGTTGAATGCAGATCATTGTACACTAACCCTTTTCCTTGAAACGAATTTTCTCTTGACAATATAAAGCACAGCCGTCAGGTATAGGGATTTATTTTGTTTACCAGCCGAGATGATTTAAATCATTGTGACAATATCAATAATTTTAACAGTGAGATTTGTGTAGTATGCAATAACATTTATTTTGAATTCTTTAAATATTTGTGGCAATTTCATCATGTGTCATAAATATTCTAAGAAAATAATAAAAGAAGTCAATTTTTTGTAAAATTTTTGTATTGGGGGGTTCTTTATCATACAAACTAAAACCTTACCCAGAACCTAATTTCTATAGTTAGATGTGAATAAAACTGCACGCATAGATAAGTACTCCCCAATACAGAAATTATCCCTATTTTTTTCTGTAAAAGCTGATCTTTGCTATCTTAGTATCTAAATTAATATTATGCAGGTTTCTTCGAGCAGTTGCCTACCGCTGGATTGTAAGGTGGCTGTGCGGTTATCTTGGATGGGGAAACACGCGGCCATTACCAAGTTGTATATATAATGATATCAGAAACCGTTTCCAAACAAGGCATCAACCAAGAGGATACAGACAATAACAAAGAACTTGACTACTAATGAATCAGTTTTTTTGAGAGCCCCACACCCTTTCTTTGCTATAGAATTAAAGTAAGTGCCAATAAGATTTATTGGCTTGTGTTTTTTCCTACAAACAATTTTTAGGCAGATGTTGTAGATGGGCTCTTTTTGTAGTTCAATTTAATCTTTTCCCTTCACTTACTTGGGCTCACTTGCTTTCTCCCACTTAATCACATACCCATTAGATAAGGGGATGGTGTATAGGGCTCACTAATAACTATTATGAAATAAAATTATTCCATTTTCCATTTATTGATAACTGAACAACCTCTTCGCCTTCCTTAAAAAACTAGAAATTTTATTTCCATATCTTTAATGTCTGTTCATATTGTTAATAATCACATTTAACATAAGAGGAAATGGTCAAATCTTGTGGATAGTGGCCAAAATCTATAGTTAACTAGAATGTCTCCATGCTGCCAGCAAAGTTAGTCAAGAATTATCTTGCTCACAGTGACCCCTGTGAATATGTCATTAAAACTTTTATAAACCATTATAACTCAATGTAAACAAGAATATTTCTATGGCTAGAACACTGAAATCACAAATCTACTCACATACTGATTGTGGTAAATCAACTAAAAAAGATGTCCAGTGTTTCAGAATACTGTAGTTCACCCTCTAAACTCAAGAAATGGTATGTTGAAGTTACAAACTATTTTATTTAATTCACATGGGTTGAAAATTTTAATGAAAAGCTTTTTTTATACAAATTTTACACTGTAGTGAAGAATAACTTTTAAACTGATGTTTTGGACTATTGTCCGAGTGAATTCATTCTTCACTGTGTTGTAAAATTTATCCTTTTGTACAAACTGTTTCTTTATAAACACCAATGCAGCATTCCATTTGAGACATATAGTATATTCTATACAGTCTAAGAACTAATTAATTCAATTTTACTGTAAATTATGGATTTAATGTGAAAACAATACTTAAAGACTTCGATAAAATTCAGTCACCACATTGTTTTATATATTAACAAATTATTTTATTGTTGCTTACAATGTTTTGGAACAATGATTAATTCTCAAAATAACTTCGGCATTTAGACTGGCAAGTAGTCAAAAATAAAACATTTCCATTTAATTTATGCCTCTGTTTGTGAAGACTGTGGTCTTGTACAATTGCGTCTGTTGTGCCCACGCATTGGTTGTTTGCATTTCTTGCAACGGCGAACATTGTGTGTTGATGGTGTTTCTTGATGCCTTGATTGTGTCTGTATTGTTTTTTGCATTTCATCTTGATCTGAAACTGCTCAATAAAAGCATATGTTAAATACACAAATAGCAGACCTAAGATACCAAAAGCAATTGGAAGGGAACCAAATTAGTATGCATGTATGCAGTTAAATTCTAGGTTTTTTCACAAAAATATTTAACACTCACCAGAGGGATAAAGGGGGGTATTGCTGATTTTTTTACGTGCTTTATAAACCCTTACAGCATCTGCTTTGGGAGTCCTGTGTGGAAACTGCCTATTCAGAGGCTCTGGTACATTCTTATTATACTTGTCCATTATTGCTTTCATTTCATCAAGAGGCATGGAAAACATAGTTTGGCGGACATTCTCAACATAATCTAGGTAAAAAATTAAAAGAGCACATGAACAATTATTAAAAAAGCAATCTAAAAAGGTTAGACTGATTAGTAGGGCTGTGGGGGCTCTGTCCTCCATAAATTTTCAAGTAAAGTAAACCATTTTGTCATAGAAACACAAAGGAAATTTTAAAATAATATTTTCCTTCTGGAAATTGCTTTAACAAAAAACACAACCTCTGATGCCAGATCTAGGCTAGTAAATATAAATAACTGCTAACCCACGAATAGTAGGATTTGGTAAACTTTTTTGAACACTGTTTAAATTGAAATTTTAGTAAAATTGGTTCCTGTCAACATAGAAAGAAAATGGAAAATATATTCTTACCATAGGTAGGGGGTACTGCAACATCTCTAACAGATTCTTCTCCCAGTTTGAATTTTGAATATGTCACATGATAGTACTTCATTCCATCTACTGTTTCTTTGCTACTACGCTTCACATTCTCATTGAAATGAAGGATTGCAAGTATATGCCTAAAATAAGAATGTTCTCACTATAAAATCACATTTAGTTGATTGTTGTTACTGACAAATGTTTTATTCAAAAATGAAACTTTACTCTGTAATTTTTGTAAAAAATATAATCTGAATGAAAACAATGTGAAAAGTAATAGTGCATAATCTAGAACATCAAATGGCCTCACGTACATACAAACTAAGAACATAAAAGGGGAAAAGGTACAAGATGCCAATAAAGAATAATTATAATGAAATACAAGCTACATTAAAAATTAATTGATCATAACAAATTGCCAGTCACGAAAATTGGTTTTTGAATTATTATCTCAGATTTCCAGGACTAGGCAAACAACATTAGATCAATCACTATGCAACTCTTCAATTTTCAAAGAAAGATAGGTACATTAGTATACATTTGAAAAGACATTCATTAGTTATGTCTGTCCAAATATGTATACAAATTGTTTCGTCTTTGTATCTGTATTACCTACAGTAGGATCCTAACCAGGAAAACCCAATCATTTTTGGATGCCAGTGGTTTAATGTAGCATGAAAACCTTCTAAGGAACTTGTTTGGGCATCTGAGGATAACTGTGCAATGTCACTCACAAATCTTTTTTCTAACAGTATCTTCTTCAGTTTGTCATGGGCTGCTGTACCTACAGTAGGTGTCAAAGTTACAAAGCCCACAAAAATATCAGTGCTGCAATTATTTTTGTTTAAACTTTCCATTTTCATTATTGATGTCAAATGATCTACAATTTGTGCTCTCTATACAATATATACTATGTATGTTACAGGTCAAAACTATTTTACAGGTGACATGCACTAAGCTTCGCATTGAGGCTGTTCTTGTGGCCAAGCTTCTATGCAATGAACACAATAATTTATTTTTTAAAAAAGTTCATTTCTAACAACCGGAATTTTTCTATTGAATTGGGACAAAATCAATCATAAATGAAATTTTTTTTAGGTTAATGTATAATTAGTTTATTTTATTTTCAAAATAGGTTGGATTTATCATGTTTGTTCCAAACTTGTTAATTTTTTTTAAATTGTGATTTAATAAGCCCTGAAAAGTGGTTAAAATGAAACAATTTTGCATCCATTGCTTGTAAATTATTTTTTTTCTTTCCAAGCATATTTTGCAATCAAACTTTTAGGGTATTAAACTGAAGTTACCTTGCTTTATCCACAATCTTTTTTCAAGGTTTCCATGGTTGCAATGCTGGTAGAGTTCATTTGAATGACCACTGTGAAGATTTGCCACATGCCTAATAAAAGACGACCATTTGGCAACAATAAGTGCTCCAAATCCTGTTTTTGTTGAAGTTGCGCACCAGTATAAGTGTCTCCTTATGCCCTTCATCCACTTACTTATAATGTCACACCCACCCTCCTTACTTGCTTTCAACATTTTTTTCCACAAGGATCTGGCAACATGCCAAATGTCAAAATAATGTTTTGTTTGACCACAACTTTCACGGATCCACTTGGCAATTCCTCTGTGGCGATCTGATATAAATGTTTTTACTTGTACCCCGGCTTGCTCAAGAAACTTAAAACATCTTCTTGCACCTTCCAGTTCTGTTTGTTGGGAACCTTATGTTTCGTTTGCCTGGTATAGAGAAGAGAAAATATTTTGTCTTAGGACCACTTCTTTGTCCCATTTGCCAAGTACAGTATGTAAAAAAATACTTTGCCTATAGGACTCTTCAAATAAGCTATCTATAGACACCTATTATCATCTAGATTATTGTCCAATTTTTTTTTCCAAAACTGCTATCCCTGAAAAAGTTTTACAAATAAATATAACCATTAAGACTGCATTTAAAAAGAGAATTTTAACTTTAAACTTAATTTTTATCTTACTTTTTTCCACTACAGTGTTAAACATACCTATTTGTAAAACTTTCTGTAGAAACACTGAGGCAGCATCCAGCTATGACATTTTCTGCTCAACAAAGCACTACATGGGGCAAATGAAACCATGGGCAATAGTACTATGTCGAAAACAACTCCCTGGGAACAATCTAGTGTCGAAGTTCATACTATAGCTCAACTCCCTCCCTTGACCACCAGGCAAAAACTTGATAGGTGTATAAACCAATATATAACTTATAAACATTAAAGTTATTGGTAAATATGAACCAGTCATTATTTATAGAATACAATAGGTTGTAAATCACAAAATCTTAAAATTTTCATTATAAATCTGTTTTGTTCAACACTCTAGTGACTCTTTCATGACAAATTGCTTCAAAACAAATCATCTTCCCAACAAAATTTCATACCAGGTACAACTAAAGATATATAATTTTGTTACCAGGCATCTAATAATAATAAATATTTATTTTTTCAGCCTGGAATATTCCATAAATAATGAATATGCAAGTAGTTCTAACACAAAAACAAACATGTTTACCTGGACAAGCTCAAAATGAATGACCTTCATGAGGGTTGTTGTCATCATTGTATACACTCCATACTTGGCACTATGGCCCATGGAATCATATCTTCCATCCCCACACCACACTATATCTCTTGCAGCTTTAACAACCTGAAGCAGTCTTTCTCTATAACATTCCCAATAGTTAATAATAGAAGGGAATAGAATGTTGGTCTGGTGTCTGAAATATGTCCTTGGGGTGTACACACAGAGGCCCATATGGCGGAAGACCAGTAAAACTTTGCTAATTGATGCACCAGCCATTAGTGTTCCAAAACGTAACAAAATGTTCCCAGCTGGATGTCTTCCAAATAAATAAGGTTGTGATCTCCACTTGAACCCACTGATACAGTGCGAACACTCCTGGTTGATTATAAGCATTGTACCAGTTGTCTTCATTGACACTTTCGGCTTTGCAGCTTTACAATTAAAGCAAAAAAGGTTGAAGATACCCAACAGCATGCTGTAAAACACAATAAATTTTGGTTCTTTGTGTGCTGGTGTACCAACTTCAACCCTGCCAACAACAAAAAAAGATTTTTAAACTCTTGCAAATTTCAGAACAACTAATCGTGTCATAAGTTAAAATCACTACAGGAAAATCTCAAAATCTACAGCTGGTCCAACACACTAAGGCATAAGTCTGAGATTTCAATGTAATGACTGAAGAGACAAGGTAAATCAGTGATCTTACTTCACTTGATTATAGCAAGTTTCTGTATCGGTGAACAGTTCTTCGGTTTCTTCACTACTATCTGCCGAACCAATGCATTCCCAAGCATCATCACAGTCAACTTCACTGTCAGTTGAACCCCCTGTAGACCAGATGTAGTAATCTGGATTTTTGTCACTCTGGACACTCTTTACTGGCTCACTGCTTTCATTTCATTATCATTTTATTATCTGACACTTCAGTTTCTGTCTCAATGCATTTGTGTATTTGCTTGTTCACACAAAAAAATAAGAAAGAATAAAAGTTAATATTAACTTAGTTATAGTTTAAACAGTTTAAAGCCTAAATGCTCAAAACATGTTAAAAACCAAAAGTATGACAATAGACCATTTAAAAGTTCCTGAAAGGTAACCAAGCTTTTGCATGAAACTGAGGCTCAGGGTGACCTGACTCAGAGCAGTGGAAGTAATAGACATTTCTTTCTTATGATAATTGTTTCCACTTCTCTAACTGTGTCAGATCACCCTTAGCCTCATTTTCATGCAGAAGCGTGGTTACCTTTCAGAAGCTGTGAAATGGTCTATTTTCTGTATCAAATAAAAAAAGACTATTGCTAAGAGTTGTCAAAAATTATATTTATTTATTTAACAAAAATGTTTAATTAAAATGATGAAAGATTTGACTGTGTTATTAACTAAATATAAGTTTACTTGTTTTTTTTTTTCGAAAAAAAAGTTTTTAATTTAACTATTTATTAAGAATGAATGTTTTCAGTCATCCCGTAGAGTATGATAAATACAAAAAAAATTAAATCTAATACTGGAATTTAAAGGTCGAACTAACAATTCAAGTATTTGATTTAATTTTTTTTGAGTTTAACTATTTATTATTGGTAGGTTGTACCCATAATAAATTATGAGAACAATGGTACCATAAAAAAGCTTGAAAAAGAATTATGAATCCAAATACAACCAGATATGAACAGTTCCTTGACTGAGCAAAACTTAAGTTGGAAAATATTAAATGTAAACAAACATTTAAAAATACCTTTTTGAGTTGCTCTATTTCAGTTTTCAACCTGGACACTTGAGATTTTAATCGCCTATTTGACCTGGATAACTTCTTACATTTCTTTTCATGATCTACAAATTGTTTTTTCCTGCCCCTCTTTGATTCAACATAAGAACCAACATTATTAACACCAACACCACTCAATTCTGCAACCCCACCATTATTTACATCAACACCACTCATACCTCCATCCCCACCATTGTTTACATTAACACCACTGGTACCTCCAACCTCACCATTATTTACATCAACACCAATTATTCCTGCAACCTCGCCATTATTTACATTAACACCACTGGTACCTCCAACCCCACCATTATTTACAGTAACATCACTCATTCCTGCAACCTCACCATTATTTACATTAACACCACTCATACCTCCAACCTCACCATTATTTACAACAACACCACTCATTCCTGCAACCTCACCATTATTTACATTAACACCACTCGTACCTCCAACCTCACCATTATTTATAACAAAACCACTGGCACTAGTATCCGGACATGCATTCACTTCACAAACCCTTCTTCGTTTTGGTGGTATAATCATTTTTCCAAAGTTGGTGATCATGATGGTCCGTCTGAGCTGTATGAAAAAGAAACATTTGTGATCATTTAATTTCATAATTGCTGAGCAGCAAGACACCATTTTGCTTAGTAGGTAAGTTACATGAAAGTTTATTTACTTAGAGTAAAAAAACAATGAAATAATTTCCATTTAGGTGCATGCAATTTTATTGTCTTTATTACTATAGAAGTTAGGGTTTAGGTAAGGGTTAGTTTGTATGCATAAATAAGTATGAACTTAAGCGGAAGTTTCACCAAAGTTATATTCATCAACATTTGTAACTGGCAAATAAAAAATATATGACATATGTTTCATAAACGAAGAGAAACGAAAATTT
>JAOBRB020399590.1:0-10210 GCA_027575285.2 Zoanthus pulchellus | reverse complement strand
TGTCGAACTTAATGGTTTCAAACGTCGAACTCATCATGTACTTAATACTTTCTATTTAGTTCGGCACATGATAAGTTTGACGTTTGAACTAGGCCTTACACATCAAAAAAGCTCTTTACGACGGAGGTCAATTCTCCAGGAGTAGTCTGGATCGAGAACGGCGTTTTTGGCGCCAATTTTGACCTTAAGCAGCGCGCTCGCCACCATGCACGACGGACGCACGCGGGTAAAATGGCGCGAAAACAAACTTTGAAGAGCTCAGTCATAAACAAAATGATCGTAAAACTGGCTGCACACTCAGCAAGAACCTGGAGCAAAAGTCAATTATAAGGTAATTGTAAGTTAATAATTTACTTTATAAAAAAGATTTATTGTCAGTTTGGTGCTTGAAGATATAACTTTGATTAAAAAGAACTTCGCATAGAACAACATGGAGGAAAAAATCAGCTGGTTGTCCTTCGTGACGATCACCACGACCGCATGATGTGTTCAGGTACGCGACATCTGTTGACAGTGTAGCTCCTGTAGTGTTGGACTCTGTGACAGCAAGAATGTCTGCTGTTGCTTCAGCTCTTCATTTGAGATTGTTAACGTCCTAGGTGGAAGAACAAGGATGTTGGTGACTGGGTTAAAGGAAACCTCCACTAAAACAACAAAATAACTTTAAACCACAGAACATAATGTTTACAGTTGGAATTACTCAATTTTTTTCCAATGAAATTGTTTGTAATCGAGAAAAATAAATTCCAAAAACGCTTATTTTGGCTTTCAAATTTCCCGGGCACCGCCATCTTGAATAATTGTGACGTAACTTAGTTGCCCTTTTGTTCCAGAACACTCGCTCTTTGTATCAGAGCAATAGGGCAACCAAGTTACGTCACAATTATTCAAGATGGCGGCGATGATGATGGCGAGAACTTAATAATTCAACTGGGACTGAAAGGGTTAAATATGATAAAAAAAATCATTTAGGGACTTTAAAGCTTATGTGAACAAACTTCATTTCGTTTTGCTATTTTCTATTTTTGCAAATGTTTGTCAATTTAGAGCGAACAAATCAAGTGTTGCCGAGAAATTACGATTACAGATGTTATACTGTTATTTGTATGTCTTTTACGTCGGAACAGTGCACGATTTCTGTACTATACCGCCAGCACTTCAGACAAGCCATCACGGAATATTTTTACCATCACCTGCCAGTCATAGCAATGCCGGATCCTTGAGCGCTGTTTTAATTTTTGTTTTATTCTACTGTCTTTCAGTCGCCGTATTTCAAAGATTTCTGTTTCTTGCGAGTTAAAAAAAGTTTCTGATTATAATCATCATGAATTGGATACTCTCTTTTACCGAAAAATATTGTATAATATTTTTCTTTGAAGTTACGAAACGGAAATCTCAGATTCCTGTCTGGCGAATAAACACGATTTTTCTAAAGATACGCTACACGAGATTTGCTAGATATTATTGCGTTCGATATTAGGAGAACGCAATCATAATCTTGCGCCGGCGGAAAAAATCTCGATTTTGTGGTTGATCCAAATCAACGCCATTTTGGATTTCTCCGAGAGGGTCTAAGTTCCATTCCTGTGCAGGCGAAAAAACTCGTGTAAGAGTAAATTTTATCGAATCTTATCGAACCTTACTAGTCTTTGCTATAGAGCATTATAGTGTGCAAATCTGGTGGAAGGCAAGCAAGTTGGTTATTTACAAAGCGTGGTAAATCTGTCCCTGGGATCACCGAGGATAAATTCATTCAGTGGTCTGAGTTAGGGAATCGAACCCGGGTCTTCCGCATTTATATCCTTCAGCAATTCTGACCATTGCGCCACGCTGCCTCCAAACTATATAACTATTCATTCATTCATTCATTTTAATTGCCATTATGTTTTTCACAAAAAATTAAATTTTAAGTTTAACAGGACAGTTCAAGAAAGGACACTGCAAAAGCCTTATGCGCTCCCTCAAAATAAGGCTGGTTTTAAATTGAATATGACAAAAATACCTAGCAGTAAACTAAGGCAAAACTTAAGACCTACCTTTTAACTTATAAAGATTTTCTTTTTTTATGTTTTTTTTATGTATATATATTATTATTTTATTTCTTTCCTATTTTTTTTAATACATTTATTAAGAAATTGTACATGTGTAAATTTTGTTAACCATTGAAACGATGTAAAATGGTATATTATATTATTATTATCATTATCATTATTATTATTATTATTATTATTATTATTATTATTATTATTATTATTATTATTATTATTATATTATTTAAACTAGTGTGAGCTGGTTTGGAGTTTATAAAGAAACAATTTAGTTTTAAAGATATCAATTATACACCGTATAAAAAAGACGGAACTTAGTGGTTGGATTAAAATGACGAAGGACTCCAACAAAGGACTAACATCCTAAATGTCGGTATAAGTTTTCTCTCTTTTTCGCACATGGAGAACTATCGGGATACTTCGGGAATCAGGATGTCAGGCGTAAACTAATTGAAAACTTGTAACCGATTTCCGATCGTCTCAAGTTCGGCAGATGCATTCGTCAGTAAATGATCGTTAAGAATACTCTTATTCCATAATGGTCTTGTAAATAGGCCTTTTGCTGGAGTTGATCACGTGATCGATCTTTCCATAGCAACGCCATGCTGACTTGCAAGCTATTTTCCATTTTGCATGGCAAAAATCTGTTATCTTTGTATTGTGTATCGGAAGCGTGTCTTTCAATAGCGTTTAAATTGATCTTAAGATTAATCATGATTATTTTCTTTCATAACTGTAATCTCTTGTTGCCGGTGCTTCGTAAACAGTGATTTTTGTGAGAGTTTAGGTGAGTTTAAGAGAGTTTTAAAGAAGTTTTGATTTTGCCAATTGAGCACCAAGAAGAGAAACATGACGGACTCAACAACGACTTAGTGTCGCAAGTTTTGCCGAAATTTCTCAACTTTTTTTTTTGCAAAAGGCCTATTGTCAATTTCCTTATTCAGTTAAACGCTCCATGCAGCTTCCGTAAGCTCACTAGGAGCCATAATCTTACCTACCATAAGGCAAAATCAAATGTATTAGCACATAGTTACTCTTTCTTCCCACGAACACTCAGAGTCTGGAACTCACTTCCAAGTGACGTATAACATCGTCTAGCTTAGAAAGCTTCCGACATACAGCGCTGCCTGCTATTAAATCCCTTAAAGTGCCAAGTCACTTACGCAGGCTTTGAACCGCGGCCGTTTCCGTCCAGTATTAGAGAAATCTACTAAGGGTGTATCTATTCTAAGTTCTAAGTTCGGCTACCAATGAAAGACGTTCAATATGTCACGTGACATTTCTGTGTTCGGTTCTTGACTTCGGCAAACCAGCACATGTGGCTGATCAATGAACAACGGTCAAGATACAACATCTCCCTGACACCGAGAATCTTACTCCACGAGCTTACAACAGGATATACCTTGGATTTCTATGGCGTATGATTTAAATTTCTTTCACTAAACTGTTACTAAACTGTTGAGTTGAATATGGCTAACATGTACAGATGATCCTAAATTTTTCAAAAAGAAATTAAAAGGGCGGAAAAACCAAGAACAGACAAAAAACTAAGTTGTCACAATTTACAAAGTCGAGACATTTCTTGAGCTTTTTGCTATATAAAGAACCATACGAATTTTACACTTGTAGTAACCCCCCCCCCCCTCCCCCTTACACTATAGTGACCTGAGGCAATCGATGTTTTAGTGGACACCATAACAGGGCCTCCGACGAGGCTCTCTGATTGGGAGGGGGCCGGGGGGGAGGCAAATAGATATTAGGTCTTCATTGATTATGCAGACTTTATCTACAAGTCAAACACATGCGTGAAAAAAACTTAAAAAGCCATAATTTTTACATGATCTTATATCCAAAATAATATAGTGTGACAATTTTCTTCCTTCATTTTGAACTTGGCCTGGAAAAAACGTAGGTTAAGATCTAACAAAGCAAGTAAACAAGCACATTTTAAAGTTATCGTTTGAACATTATTGGGGGAAGCATTGTCCCCCCGGCGTCGGAGGCCCTGCGCATATAAGCCGAAAAAAAGGATTATTTCAATAATAAATAAATAATAATAAATAAATAATAATAAATAAATAATAATAAAGACTTTATTTAGGTGTCAAGTTTTTCTAGCCGGCCAAAGGCCTACTAATTAAGAACACCATCATTACCACTCTAAGATGGACGGAGACCTTTCACATTACATTAGAGTATTTGTTCACATTATTATGGTTGTCTGGCTTTCGACTATACGCTTGTTTTATAAAATAAATAATAAAGACTTTATTTTGGTATCAAGTCTTTCTAGCCGGCCAAAGGCCTACTAATTGGGGACACCGTCTTTACCACTCTAAGGTGGACGGAGACCTTTCACATTACATTAGAGTATTTGTTCACATTACTATGGTTGTCTGGCTTTCGACTATACGCTTGTTTTATAAAATAAATAATAAAGACTTTTTCTATTTAGGTATCAAGTCTTTCTTGCCGGCCTACTAATTGGGGACACCATCTTTACCACTCTAAGGTGGACGAAGACTCTTCTTTTTTATAAAAACGTCGAATTCTTCGATTGAGGCTGAACGATCTTTAATATTTTCGGTATATCAGCCTCAAATGTTCTTAAACATGTTCTTAAATTATCTTTACTGCATGATTTTAGACAATATAAATAATACATGTACCGTATGTGGTATAAAACAACACTTGAGAACTGCAATTTGTTAAATGAAAAGCCTGTGATGTAAACTTGTTATCTCAATATCTGCAAACTTTAGTCAAGAAGCCCAAGCAAATTTTTCAATAACACTGTATGAATTGTTTCATCATATAAATAAACGTTCTTGACCTTTTCTCAGTCTCAGCATGTTCTTAACATGTTCTTACATTTTTGGCAATTTTAAGCCTCATGTTTTTGTAAAAAAGGTTCTTATGAAAAAAAAATGTAATATAAAAAGATATTTAATTAGAATTTGTAAATTATACCTTTGAGTTATTCTTACCTTTGCGCGACTGAGAATCTGCGATTGAAAGAAGAGATCACATGAAGAAGAATTCGATATTCTCCTAAATTCGTACTCTCATGTTAGAATCAATTATAAAATCTTTTCTAAACATTTAAAATGTTTTTGAGTTTTCTGTGGGTATAAGATTTGATTGAACCTCAGGCTAAGCGGGTCTATCGAATGTTTCTGATGAATTTTGAAAAGCAAATTCTGGCGGAATGTCGATGTTTTCACATACACACAAATATATATTTATAGGAAAGACTTCCTTTTCCATCCTTGTGTTAATTAGCCCACGCAAACAAGGAAAAAACATCAATTAGACATAAATGGTACTCACAAGTCATTTCAGTGCTGTGTTTCCAAAAAAGCACTCAAGTTGTGACGCCGTCAATAAAAATATAGATTTAAAACTCGGTAATGTAGTGTTTAAACACAGTCAAACCGTCTTTTTTAATTTCTTTTTCTTTATGAAATCGCCTTCATCTATATAGTCAACTAGTTTTATCACGAAGCTAGCTAGACTATATTTCAATTTTGTCAAGTAACGTGAGCAAAGTTAAGATAAATAAATTAAGGAGATGGTTTTGATCTTTTTAATGAAAATTCAGCGCACGTTGGAGAGAAAAAAACATAATTTGTTTACAGCTATAAACGCAGTATCAGTTCATCATATGATAGCAAGCGACACGTTTATCATGCTGCCGTGATCTGAAAACAATTTCAAGAAAACAAATTGAATTTTGTCGTCAAAAAATCTTCTTTTTTCAATTTATTGTGCAAAGTTCTCTTGTTTTGATTTCACGCAGCAAATGATATTCAAAAACAAAAGAGTTTTTAATAATCAACGCGGCAGGTTATAACCAGCGGATAAAATTTAGACTTTTTAAAACCTTATTGTCTCTTAGCTTAATTTCAGCTTGAAACAAAAAGATCAATTTTTATTAACATTTATTTTTATAAACATAGAAAAGCATTAAATTTGATTTGGCACACTGTTTTTGATTTTGTCGTTATATGCATTGTAGTGTCAAAAGTTGATATTCAAAAATATTTTGAACAAAATAGCGAAAATCTTTTCAACATCCCTCCGTGCAAAAAAAGATATCTTTTTTTGTTTTTTCATGTTATTAAAAAGCCGCTCCATATTCGTTTTGTCGAATAAAGAAATTGTAATTTCATTTGAAAGATTTCTAAGTATGACAAAACTTTAATCAGATATGGCACAAAGTAATTTAGTTGATGTTTCTGTTACGCAACACAAGAATAAGATTTAACTCGATGGGGAATAGTTTTCAATTCGTCTGAAAACCAAGAAAATCGTTACACTCTTTTTTGTTAAGATTGTTGTTTTTCGCATTGAATCTGGTTTATATTTTTTGTCCGATTTTAGGCTGAAAACTTTCTTACAAATATTCTTAGATTCAGGAATATCAGTGACAGGGAATTTTCGTTTTTAATTTAAAATGAATGGCTGTGGTATCGAAGTGTTTCAAAGGTAATTGATCTGTATATTATATGTCTTTGCCATTTGAGATTGCTGTGCAGTTGCAATACAAGTAATCAGTAATAATATCTTTTTTTATTTCAAACATACACGAGTAATTTTTGAGTGACAATTCAGTTTATTTGCTCGTGCAGATGAACAAAATTCACCAATTTTTTACATATTTATACTTGCTGAAAAACTTGCGTGTGTTATGTGGCAAATAAAAATTGTCACATACAAAAAGTTGTCCGTGTAAACAAGACAACACATAAACTTGTCAATTTGTTTGATGTCATCCGTAGATTCCAGTCATGATTTTTTTGTTTTCAAGCAAAAATTGGTCCTGTACACGGGGCATAAACTTGAAAATAAGTAAAATTTGTCACATGAAAATTGCTCTTGTAAACTTGGCTTATCCCAGCAAATAAAATTTTTTGTCATTCTTAATATTTTGTCAATTGTAGCCTGATTATTTTTGTCAAGTATATTATTATAAACAATGTATAAATACAATTAATAGCTGAAAAGAAAATTGTAATGCCATACATGTTTCGGCAAGTCTCTTGCCATCTTCATGGCAAATTGCGCGAATTGGGTGTGAATTTTAAAATATAGTTGAAAAGAAAATGGTTGAACGAAATAGTGAACTCGCAGTTATTTTAATATTAAAAAACACCAACCAGAACAAACACTGTGTTTGCAAGTCAGTATTTGTCGTATCAACTTAAATTGTGCCTTCGGCCACTACTCACATGCATGTATAAAATCACAGACATAGTATATGTCATTCATAAATGCCAGTTATTCTACTATCGTCCGCGGGCCATTAATGTAAAACATATATGTCTTTATCTTAATTCATAAATGAGCACTAAAACATTTTGTGCTTCGAATTGCTGGTTGTTTCAAAAAGAAATGTTTCTAAAAACTTTGCTTTATTTTTCTCATATGAAAATATAGCCATATGTAGTGAAAGCCTAAAAGCGATTAGAAATTCTCAAAGTTTCTCGAATTAAGACAAAGTTAATATTTATTATTATAAAATGTTAGTATATAGTGGCCGTATTGTAAGGCTCAGATTATTACGAAAGATACACTCTTTTTAAAAAGAACATGAGGCTGAAAATTGCCAAAAATTTAAGAACATGTTAAGAATGCTGAGGCTGATAAAAGGTGAAAAACATTTCTTTATGATGAAATAATTCATACAGTGTTCTTGAAACATTTCGTACCAGCTACTGTATTTTAAAATTCGATACAGTGTAGTAGTATTATAGGGGAGTTATGCCCCGGTTTCGCGCACGCACGTCAATTCGTCATCAAATATCGTTAATTATAGCGTACACGACAACGTGAATGCGTGTCAGCGATGTGAATTTGAATTTTTTAGCCGAAAAAGTGAAAATAACTAACCAGCTTAGAGAGTAGCGCGTAGTAATTGTAGAAAGATGGATCATGAAGAATTGAAGCAAAAATCGAGGCCAGAGTTGATAGCCATAGCCAAAGAGAAACGTCTCAAATATTGTTATGTCATGCGTAAAGGCCAAATAATAAAAGGTTTGGTACTAACGCAACAATTCCCAAAGGGATGGGGGATCTGAAGATAGACGAGTTCTATGCGTGGTTGGATAGGCTCGAGGGATTTCAGCCTGAGCTTAAACTCGAATTTAAGGATTTGATGAATCATATCCAACTTTTAGCAAAGAAAAAAAGACCGTTAAAATGCCAGCATGGCATAGCTAAGAGTAATTGTAGAGCTTGTGGAGGGTCTAGAATTTGCCCCCATAACAAGCGTAAAGATACATGTAGACACTGTCAAACTAGTACTTTTTGTGAGCATGGTCGAATTAAGTATTATTGTAAAGACTGTGGTGGTACAGGAATTTGCCCCCATGGTAAGCAAAAATCGTTCTGTAAACCGTGTGGAGGGTCTCAAATATGTATTCACGATAAGCAAAAAGCGAGGTGCAAAGATTGTCGTAGGTAGTACCTACCCATCTCTAGAGTCTTCATAACGCGATTCACGTTATGAAAGTCTTAACGCCGTAGTTTTGAACGAGCACACACGAGGATTTTCACATCTTGAAAAAAAAGTGGAAAGGGGAAAAGTGGAAGGATAAATTAGAGATTTGGAAATATCAGCAGAAATGGAAGCCAATAAAACAGTTGAATGTGCAATATGCTTGAACCAAATAGAGATAGAAGACACTGCCGATCTAGAGTGTGGTCACAAATTCCACTTAGATTGTATCAAAGTTATTCGATCTCTGAAATGTCCCTATTGTAGAGCTCCTTTGAAGTGTGAGAAACTTACTCGTGAGGACTTAATTGCGATCAGGGACAGGTACGAAAATGATACGCACATTAGAATACACATTCCAGGTGAAAGAGTTTGGGTTACTAGGCCCATATGGTCTTATGGAGAAGTAATAGAAATAGAAGAACTACGTGTAATAGTTGACGTAACGGACCCCGACGAACTGGATGATTACAATGAATTCTTATTTGATTTTTTAAGAACACACGCTGTAGTCCATCATCGAAACAACTCCAAAATTATTTTCGATCTGCTGAGACAAAGAGTTTTATCTGATGGTCTAACAGCTGTTGTTGATGAACTGGTGCATTACTTTGAGCGGGAGGGTTCTCACCGAGTTTTGGAGCACTTATTGAGAGAGACTTTTCGAACAGGAGCACCAATAATGACAAGCGAATTAAGAGAATTTCTTCGTGAACAAGTTTTACCTCATATAGATGTAGAATTTTATAGAGAGGAATTTGGTGTGGATTATTCTAACTACGGAGGAAATATGAGCAGAGACGACCTCATTGAAGAGCTAAAAGATAATGGTTTCAGGCATTGCGGAGGATTGGAAGCTGTTTATAGAGTTTACAACCATTTTACTGGTTATGATGAGGTGTGAAAACCTCAACAAGGAGACACTTTCATAACTTGAATCGAGTTATGAAAAAACTAATCATCACTTCATCGGAACAAATACCAAGATGCCGCACTAACCACCAACATCCATGCAATCAGATTAAGCTCGTGCTTCGTGTTACCAACAACGTGCGATTCACTAGCTGGGTCACTATCCACCGCGGCATGAGTAGCAATCTTGGGAATGGGAGTCCTACGCACAACTTCTGCATGCGGCAAGATAACCTTACTCCTACCAAGGTTATGTTTAATCCCAACGTGTTTGATAACCATGTTGATATCAGGGTTGACGCCTAATTTCATAGCATGACTCGCGCGTTTCAGTTCGTTGTTGTAACCGACAACACTCTCAGTGTTAATCACCATTCTGGAAGGCATCAACCACGTATTTGGCGATAGCCAAATCCAACTTCACTTTCGCCTCTTCCACAGCGAGTTGGAACCGTTGGACCGATTTGCTGATGTCAGTCTGTCGTATTGCATCTTCGAACAACACTAAGAATTCATCCCGGACCTCTTGAGCGCTTCCAGAATCTCCAACGATACTACTTCGAACATTTAGCTGTGCCCCTAAAATGCAGTACACAAACGCCTCGATGGATTGATTGATCCTTCCTAAACCTGCAGCTGTAAGTCCGTGGGAGGAGGAACTCACGAAATGTTCGTACTGGTTCCCTGATTCTGTATTGTAAATGTACTGAATCAAATCACCATCTTCAGCTCTCCCACTTTCGTCGCTGAA
>JAOBRB020399479.1:0-10210 GCA_027575285.2 Zoanthus pulchellus | reverse complement strand
ACCACAGTGTTGGGGTATTCTAAAGTTGCTCCTAGCCTTTGACTACAGTTAAGGGTCTGGGTAGGTTTAGTTTATATGACGATTAAACAACAGAAGGCCCCAATACGGAAATTTTACCCAGTGTTTAGCATTTCACTCTCAACTTTTCAGAAAATGCCTAGTTTGACAATGACAATGACAATGGTTCATTTATGCATATTTTTACAAGAATTTATGTTATTTTAATAAAAATAAAATGTAAATGAAAAACTTAATCTAAATTATAATATTAACATAGAGACAATTGACCATAATTTTATGCACTGCTAGCTGTAATAACTGGGAGTTAAACTACACAGCTACAAACACTCTCAATATAGACCTTATAAATGGCGGTGATTGTATTAGCCCTACTAGCCTCGTTTTGAGTAACAACTAACATATTCTTTTCAAAGTTTAACCCAAGAACGAGGCTAGTAGGGCTAATTTGACTAAAGACAAAAGGATATTAAAACGGCCGCTATTTATGAACAAGGTCTATACAATGTTTCAGTTTTTGTAAACTAAAGCTAGCTAAATCCTTATACGAGCCAAGTGGCCCATGGGGCCGGCGCTTATCTCCGGTTTCTGTAGTGTTAAGCGGATGAGAGTCTTTGACTCCCCCTTGACGGAACACTAATCCATCGCAGGTTAGCTCCCAGCCGACGCTGGAACTCATTTACCTACCCCGGAAGAATGGAAAGCTGAGTTGGCTTAGGCGGAAAAGAAGGCCACACAAATATTCGATTCTCGGCAAAGTGCCAGGATCGAACTCGGGACCTTGTGGTCAGAAAGCAGAGATCTTACCAACTGCGCCAACCATGTCCGCGTTTTTGTAACCTTGTTAGAAATTAGCGCCTATATGCTAATGAAAGGAAAACGTAAACAAAAATCTAACTATTTTAAAAGTGTTACCTACTTTGATGATCATAATCTTGCTCCGATAGACTGTCCTCAGAAAGTTCCGAGTTCAAGCTATTTCTTCGTGTGCTGCAGGGAGTTTTAGAGTACGCATGCTCAGATGTAGGTGAGTCGGGATAGAATTTAGTATCGGGTCGAAGTCTGGACAAAGGCATCGTCAGTGGTTGTTCGCTGTCCGTAAACACATCCGAGCTCAAATCTGATAAATCAATGTCAAAATCATTATAATCACCGTTGTGAAGGGTTTCCATTTGCTGGTTTACATACATTAACGTTCTGTCAAGTTTGTCAACTTCGTTGTCAAGGAATGAATTGATCCCAGAATGGTGTTTGCCATTAATAACACTGAATTCATCTTTACACCAATCTCCATCAATATCGTTCATTTTTTCATGAAAATTCTCTTCTGCTGTACAATTGTCAATCCCACTATCACGCTTTTGTTCTTCTGGTAAAATTACGTTATTTCGAGTTTGAGTATTTGCTTTTACACTGGCTTTGTGTTGCTCCAGCGTCACTAAGGTTTTCGCTTCGTTACGAATAGGTGAATAGTCGCGATTTCTACTTTTAACCGAGCTTTGATGGTGGTTGTAAAAGTTATTTTGGTCATCTTTTGTTTTGTTTGTTCTTGAATTTTCAAAACTTCCATTGTAATTTTCATTCTTAACATCAGCATTTTCACGAAGTTTCATGGTATTGTTCCCATTGTCGTGTAACCCACGAAGCGAAGAATCGCCATTGCATTTTTTACTTCTAAATTCAGTTTCTGTGAATCTGGACGACTCCAATGGTTCGTTAACATTCTTTAGTGACATGTCCATTGACTCATTGCTAAGTGACGACACAAAACTCTCCACGGCCGAGAATCTCGAGTCTTCCCGTGAACAGTCGAGTACAGAGTCACCCTTGCCGGAGTCGGATCTCAGAAATGGAGATCTTGGAACCTTTCCCACTTTTTTCCGAGGACTTGTGAGAGCAATATGTTCGTCATAAAACTGCAAGTTACCCCCCATTGAATATTTAAACTTTACGTACTCTTCTTCATAAGCCAAGCAGCTATCTAAAAACGAAGCTTGCTCTTGTATCTTAACCTCGTTAAATGTCGGTAGATAACCCGGGTCATAGAGAAATGCTTCTTCCGGAATAATCACGTGTCTTTCCTCTTTTCCCTTTCTGTAAACAAAACAAAAATATCAGAGTAAAACAACTAGTTTAATGGTGTTGTTATCTTTGCAAGCAGTTATTTTGTGTCCGTTGATATTTGAAAGAAAAGTAAAAACTGAAGAAACATTTGGAACGAAGCGAAGCCCACTTAATGTTTTTCGCTACGTCTTCCGCTTATTTGCTCTTCCGTTCCTTCTTTCTAACCCATGGCCATTAATTCCTCCTCTTATCTTCACCTAATTCTTTTTGTAACAATCTAGTAATGGTTGCAGTTTGTTAATGGTTCTCAATAAAAAAAATGACTTAATTATAAGTTATTCATTTACTAAGACGATCAATTAGACTGTAATCTCAGTCCAGTTCTTTTTGAAAAAGTTCTTGCCAGAAGAGAAGGCTTGAGAAAAATTTCTGGCTCTTACCGCTAGCCGAAGACACTACGATTGAGGTTTACTAACAAGTAACTGTAAAATATGCAAGTCTCTTTAGTGTGGAAAATCTGCTATCAGTTATAAAATCAATATACTGAAAACTTTTTTTAGTTTACCTTTCATGATATCTCGATATCTCGCTTTATTTGCGTATTTGCGTCATCTAATTGAGTCAATGAGTCTTGTAAAAGTTTTTTAACCCTTTCACTCCCAATCCGTTATCAACCCTAAATTTCTCCCTACATAACAAATACAAAACAAGATATTTGGTAATGAGAAAATGAGAATTGATCAAACAAAGCAAACTACTGATGATTAAAAGTGAAATTCTCTCAAGCTTGTCCAATGAAAAGTAAGGCGGCAAGTTGGGAGAACTTAACAATTCAACTGGGAGTGAAAGGGTTAATAATAATAACTATATGTGCTAAGGCTTTTTATATCTGGCCTACTAATTGAGGACACCATCTTTGCCATTCTAGGGTGGACGGAGACCTTTCACATGACCGAGACATACACATAAACACATATTTAATCTCCGAGGGCCAATGGTTTAACGTCCTTATCCATGAAGACACAATGGTTTAACGTCCTTATCCATGAAGACACGAAGGTTTAACGACCTTATCCATGAAGACACGAAGGTTTAACGTCCTTATCCATGAAGACACGAAGGTTTAACGTCCTTATCCATGAAGACACGAAGGTTTAACCATTTGCTGATGTATTAACAAACTTTAAGGCAACACTTTCTCCTCGATTATTTTAAGACCCCGAGTGTAAGTCCGAGCAGGAATTGAACCAGAAGCTGTCCCACTGTGCTGAGACTGGCTCCAACTGGGCATAGATCTTAGTTAGCAGCGGGTCTTCACCTCAACATGCACAACTCCTGCAATGCATTATGTGCCGATTTGGACACCAAAGTTCACAAACTACGTGATGGATGTTACGATTTGTAAAAACTTAAGATCGAAGGAATTAATTGCTTCATTAAAAACAAGAAATTGCAAAGTGTTTCTAAAACTGACATAATTACTAAATTTTATCAAATTCCATAGAAAACTAAATTGTTTATAAAAGGATAATTGGATAATGAATCGTTCTTTGTTTATCAAAATACACCAGAAGATCTTGTTAGTAGAGTGGCGAGCGATTAAATAAGATAGATCTATTTGCTGTAAATTATTGTAAGAAAATAAAACACAATTCTTTGCATCTTTCATTCGATGAACAACTGATTTGTGAGTGAGCATGATTGGTCAAAATCGATTACATGATTTTGCTTTATCTATATCGATATATTTTGCTTCAATCGTGAGGTAATTTGTTTATACAATTGTTTTTAACCCACTGCTTGATAATAGCCAAGTCAATAATTTCAAACCCGCACAAAATATGAGTCAAAATTATTCTCTTTTTAGCTATAACGCGTGCTTTTATTAGCTATACAGTCCGTTGTAAAAATTTTAATAGAAACTAGAAATTCCTGTAAAATATAATCTTCTTTTGAAGGAGCACCGTTACTTCACTGACTGCTTTGAATTTAACTGCAACATCCACAATTCTGGGGATTTACCCGTCCCACATAGTCCACTAAAACACAAGTACAGAAACTCAGGAAAACCAATAAAAAGTCCAAATAAAAATAAAAAAGCAGATTCAAAAATTGGGGTTAAAATTCTTTCCTTCAATGTACAAGCTTTCTTGCGAATTCAAACTGTAAACAATAGCTTTGACAAAAATGCTGTTTTT
This sequence comes from Zoanthus pulchellus, assembly GCA_027575285.2. Classification (NCBI taxonomy): domain Eukaryota; kingdom Metazoa; phylum Cnidaria; class Anthozoa; order Zoantharia; family Zoanthidae; genus Zoanthus; species Zoanthus pulchellus. The sequence continues at coordinate 5,930 of JAOBRB020399479.1, read as the reverse complement.
TATCGGTTAGTTTTAAGCTCCGGTCAGTATCATATTAGAGATTTTTGCTATATATAACCAAAGGATTTTACAGTTTGCTTTCTAGAGTCTATCATATTTTTAGTTTTACTTCAATTTCAATATATCTAAGTTAACTCTCGGTAAATCAAACGTTTATACGCTCTGTCAAGCTCACTGCATACTATAGCAAATCTGATCATCATGTGAACATCCACTGACCATGCATGCGTTCAAAAAGAAACAGCTTACCATCCATAAACAAATTCATGCGTGAAGAAGAAAAAACCGTTTACCTTCGTGATGTTCTGCGTCTAGATTTTCCTCCCTTGAACTTTTCCCTCAGAGTATATAATCTACAATAATCGGGAAACGGGTACGCTATTAATTTTTCTTTTGTGCAATGAGAAAGAGACTAAAGAGATTAGAAATATTTCGACATACCCTAAAGCCGTCCACATAATCTTTATCTACATTCGCAGGGCCCGAACTGCAGTTTCTTTCTATTTATACCCTAAAAGCATAAGCAGCTAAACATAACGGTACATTATTTTAAAACGGGATTGCGTACGTGGCCGGAAATTGAGCGTGCAGTGGAGTCAGTTCGTATCGGCCGAGCAGGTTTTTGCCGGTAACAAAGAAAACTACCAGTAATCGGGAAAAATCATTGTAAATAATGGCGCCTATAAACGTTTCCCTTCAATAATAACATAGTACGTCATAAATCTTTTCCAAACATTCAACACGTTTTTTATACGAAGATGTTTTTTTTTTTGCAATTTTTAGGTTTTTAAAACAATAAAAATTAAAAGCAGGAAAAAGAATATTCCGTGATAATTCTCAAACAACCTAGTCTTTTTTTTCGCTTCGTTCAAAAGGAATTTATATATAATACAATATAACAACTTCTTGTGGTTAACGGATGTTCAACTTTTCTCATTCATTCTTATCCATTTCATAGTTTTAAAAACTAAAAATTTTTAGAACACGGTATAGCAGCAGGGCGCTTTTTTCGTTCGACTACAATTAAGATGAGGAGACTGAAAACTAGCTTCCAAGCTCACCCACATCTTTTACAATCCCGGATGTAGTCCAATATGGCGGAAAAGATGGCCGAATTTTTTGTAACTATGGAAGCTGATTGTGAAAAAATAATATGCTAGTACAGAGTTGTCTCATAACTTTAGAATGCTCCTAGCCGAATTTGAAACGCTGAAATAAATCTGAGATGGTTATATAATGCCATCTGGGAAGGTAAGTGAAAATTTATTTGTTTTGTTTCATGTTTGAGTGATGTCAGCGTTTACTGCGTTGCCAAGTTTAATAACATCTAGTCGTCATGCCGGTCATTCGTGTAAATTTCATATAATTTCTTTTTGACGGATACTTTTCATCCAAATATTTCTTTTGAAGTTTTAGAGTCAGCTTTTGTGAAAGATTCTTACTATTATCCCAAAAAGCTAAATCTTATATTGATAGAATAAAATGACAATTTTAAAATGACAGTTCTCGTTAACAGAAACCGTAAATTTTCCTAGAGGTTATATAGTGTTATATTCGGAACTGAAATGACCGTGGTTTCAAAGCATTTCCAATTTCTAGAAAGAAAAAAAATGATTTTTTTTTTCTGTGTCCAAGATTCTGCCTGCCATCCCTTTATTTCAAGATTACTGCGTTCGGTATCTTTAATAATGATATTTTTAAATCAAAAGGCTTGGCAGTGGGAAGTTCTTATTGTTCATTTTGTCGTTGACTATTTATTCAGCACCGAAGTAAAGAAGACACTTGGAAGGAAGATGAATTAAAACAAGCAATTCAGGTACAAAAAATTTTCACGCACTGTCCAACTTTACAGTATTTACATTTATTATTTCTGATTTATTTCAAGACCACAGTTATTACATTCTTATTATGACTTCCACAAAATACAGAAGCGAACATTTGGTCATTAAAAGTCTTTATTTTGCTATCTTTTTTTTATTTCGGCAGAACCTAATATTACATGCTCCCAATCTAATTAAATAAGTTATTTTCTTCTTTTTTTCCTTCTCTCCTTTTGAACTATTTGGGAGGGTATGGCTGTTGCAATTAGAAAGATTTCTGCCTTTCAACCACAAGATTTCCAGTTCAATCCTTGGCTCTGCTGATCTTTGAATATTTTTGTAATCTTCTTCTGTGCCTAAGCTAAATCAACTTTCCATCCTTCTGCGGTCAGTGCCTAATGGGAGTTAACAATGCACTAGTGATTTTGATTTTTGATTTGAACATTTAGGAACCTATTGAGGTTCTAAGGAGTAGAGATAATAGGACTCGAGGTCCCCTACAAGGACCTTACTCCTCGGCCTACGGTTTAACATCCTTATCCGAGAAGACGCGAAAGTCTAACCATTTGCAGATGTTAGAGCAAAGACAGCACTTTCTCCTCAATTATTTTAAGACCTGAGTGTTGGTCCGGTTGGGAATCGAACCCGGAGCCTCCCACACGATAGACTGGCACCTTACCAACTAGGCTAACCAGGCGGTGGAGTGTCCTTTTCCGGCCTTGAAGTCATAGAATCTCATCTGTATATGTAATGTTTAGAATTCCGCTGCTTTCCACTTCTCCATCTGGTTTTCACCAATTCACAACAGCTTGGAAAACTGAACTATCATACTGTAGCATAATAAAAAGCTTCACTTGAATCACAGATGTCTTGTAAATATTTTTGTAAAATGGTATTGTTCTTTTGTTTTTTGCTTGCAGGGCTTTATCCTTGTCAAGCTAACAATCAATAGATATTAAGAGCTCATATTCTCATTGTTAATTATAATTTTATTCCAGAGTTCAGATGATAAAAGTCATTCAAAAAGTGATAGAAAACGGGAAGACAGAGGAAAAGAGAGATCAAGTCACAGAGATGATGAAACAAAGGAAAAAAGGAGAGAAAGAAGGGTGAATACTGTACTCTTCAGTGAATTGCTTTGTTTGATCAATTGTCATATTCTCATTACCAAATGTTTTCTTTTGTATGTGTTTTGTAATGAGAAGTTTGGTGTTGATAACAGATCGGGACTGAAAGGAAACAATAATAAATGGCTTCATTTTAGGATCATCAATGAATGCTATCAGCCAGTGACACCGCTGGCTATTTGAACAATTTTGCAGCATGAAATCCAGCATGAGCTGAATGTAGAAATTTCATGGCCAATGAAAAAATATATTTTATGGCTTCCCAAATTTAAGAGTCTAGTGCAAAAATGATGTACTGTAAGTGATTTTTGATGAAGTTCTCAACTCTCATTAGACAACTCCTGTTATCTGTTTGTAACTTTTGGGAGAATTTAGCATTTCATGCAGTCACACTAGATGAAAAATTGACCTGCTAGTGGATTTCAATCAAGTTCTCATCTCACCCCGCATTAAAATGTTTTAAGTGGAATGAAACAGTTTATAAAAAAGGATAAATTTTATTTTTGATCCGGTTTTATCCCCATAAATTGGGGTGGCCGGATTCCACTCTGACAGCAATCTCATTCATTTTTGAATATCAAAAGTTTATAATTATTGTTGGAATTATCAGAGTGTAGAGTACTTTGTTAAAGTTAGAAGAAAAAACTAATTAATGCCTTTTATCTTTAGGATAAAGAAAATGATGATAGGAGAAAAATATATAACAAAGATGATGTAATCAATGGTGGTTCAGATCAGCAAAAACGGAGGGATAGAGATTCTTCTAATAAAGATAGAGAAAGAGTGAGAGAAAGAGAAAGGGATCTGGATGGGGATCAGGATAAAGAAAGACGGAAAGACAGGGATCGGGAAAGGAAGAGAGAGAAGGACAGGAGAAGAGAAAAGGATGGAAGTAGGGAACGAGCCGAAACTGACAGGTCGAGAGAAAAACTAGAAAGAGATGAAACAAAAGAAACAAGAAGAGAACGAGATAGAGGTGAAGAAAGGCGAAAGGACAGGAGTCGGGATAAAGATAGTGAAAGGAGAAGAGATAAGGACAGAGAACGAGAAAGAAGAGAAAGGGATCGAGAGAAAGACCAAGACAGAAAAGAAAGAGACATAGAAAAAGAAAGAGGAAGAGATAAAGAGAAAAGAGAAAGAGAGCGAGTAAATCTCAAAGAAAGGAGAGAAAAAGATGAAGAAAAGGATAGAGAAACAAGAAAAGAAAGGAATGGGAAAAGGAGAAGAGAGCATCAAGAGAAGGAAGGTGAGATTTCTGTTAAGGATGACAGAAAAGGTGGCCAAGACAGAGGAGAACGACAACATAGAGATGGAGAGCATCGTGAGAAACGAGATAGGAAAAGAGATAAAGAAAGAGACAGAAAGAAGGATCATCAATCCAAACCTGAGGAGGTAAGAGGATCACCATTTTTTCCACAAATATCAATTTTAGGGATTTGTGACCTATCTTCATGACTTATTTTCATTTACGTTCACAATTTAGGATGGATCAATAGAAAAGAGACAAAGAGATAAAAGAAAAGATCAAATTGAGGAACAGAGTGATGAACCAAAGAGAAGGAGTCATGAAAGAAGGTATAGCTGTACTGTGTCAGAATAATTTTTGACCTTAATCAAGCTTATTCAATACACTATATTGTCAGTAATACTTATAATATACTTTAGGATGGACAAATTGTGCATTAATAATATTATTTAAAATTCAAACATTTAAATGATCAATCTTGTGATCTGAAGAGCATCAGCTTATAGGTAGTACAATATGCTCAGCAAATAATCAAAATCAAATCTTGCAATATTTTTGCTGCCGCAGCAAAACGAAGCCCGAGTGAGCGAAGCAAGGCAGTGACTCTACTTTGGACAGGGGCAAAAAATTCCGATTTTTACCCATGATGCAGCATGTTTTCATGAACTGTCTTCCTTTGTACCACTATAAATACCGAACATTCCGAGATATTTCTTCTTTTGGTCTAGCATGCTCATGTGGTTAGTGGACTACACTTTGCTCACTTTTTTGTTAAGATTTTGGCTTTCCTTGGTGTATTTTTATTCTGATCTGTTTCACCAATTATCATTAATTGTTTTTTATGTACTATTTAAAAAATAAGTGCGAGTGTTTGATCACGATTTCCAAACACAAGAAAACAGATGAAAGTATTAGGCTGCTTTGGTTGAATGCTTTTATTGTTTTCAAGAATTTGGAAATCGTGATGAAACACGACACACAAAATTTTGCAGTGTTGTCTTTTTCCATTTTCAGGAAAATGCATAGTATGTGTGATTTGTTGTATTCAGTTGGCATTCAGTGTACATTCGTGAACATTTGATTTTAATCATCCTGTAGTTTGGCATCACACCAAATTTGTATTCAGACCAAAAGAGATGTGAGCTTGAAATGATGTAAATATTGTATTTGCCATGGCCGAAAAAAGGTTTCACATCCCGAAAATAATCAAGGAAGAAAAAGTTTGCGTAGAGAGAGTAGTACCAAAGTCCACCAGATATAAAAATAAGTGGGCAGTAGGCATTTTTGAAGAATGGTAACACAATGAGGATTTGAACGTGATTATCAACATACAAGGCAGCAATTCATTACCTATTAGCAGGTAGACTATTTCAGAAAAAATGTGTTTACAGATTGGGTGACATACTAGTGAACAAGTTAATTTGTCAAATGATACTTTTTGTACATTGAATTTTATATAAATTATTTACTTAATAGTTAAAAGCAGGTTATTCTTTAAAATTCTATCACTGCCTCTAGGGCGAATGTGGTTGGTGCAGTTGGTAAGATCTCTGCTTTCCAACCACAAGGCCCCCAGTTTGATCCTGGCACATTGCAGAGATTTGAATATTTGTATGACGTTCTTTTCTGCCTAAGCCATCTCAGCTTTCCATCCTCCCGGGGTAGGTAAATGAGTACCAGCGTCTGCTGGAAGCTAACCTGTGATGGATTAGTGTCCTGTCCAGGGGGAGTCAAAGA
>JAOBRB020399367.1:0-13293 GCA_027575285.2 Zoanthus pulchellus | reverse complement strand
ACGGTTAGTAGATAAGTTCGAAAATAGGAATACACTAGGTTGGTAACTAGGGTAGGAAGATTAGTATGAAAGGTAGGTAGATTAGTTGGATAGGTAGGACGGTTAGTAGATTAGTTCAAAGATAGGAGTACACTAGGTTGGTAAGTAAGATAAGTAGATGTAGTAGGGAAGGTAGGTAGGTTATTTGGGTAGGTAGGTCGGTTAGTAGGGAAGGTACGTAGATTACTGGGTTAGGATGGTAGATTAGTTGATAGGTAGGTAGATTAGAAGGGAAAGTTGATTAGTTTGTAGATAGACGTATAGTAGGGTAGGACGGTAGATTAGTTGGTAGGTAGGATGATTAGTAGGGGAGGTAAAAAGATATGTTGAGAAGGTAGGTAGGTTAGTAGGGTAGGTAATTTAAAAAGGTAGTTATGTAAGTACGCCTACATCGTATTATTTAGGAGAATTAAACAAATCAAGGATGAACGTTTCAATAATCAGTGCCCTAGGTGGTTTGAATGAAAACAGCCCTTAATCTGAGAAACTGCTTTTTACTAATCCGATATTACTTTAAGGTATACTCAAAACAAATTTCAATACTATACATATTATAATAACCATGTTCCAAGACTTTCAAAGAAAGTTTTGGAGCTCCAAGTCTGTTCTAACAGGTTCTACAACTTTCGAAAATAAGGTGAGCCCCGTTTTTTGCCAAGACAAAAACCCAATTTATAGTACACAAAAAACAGCTAGGAATGGATAAGTGTTGGCAAGGGTAATGAAAACTATTTGGAGAGGCAAGGATGGTTGAAGTAAGACAACGTCCGGACGAAATAAAATTCAAAATGAATCGTTAAGGTAACAACAGTTTACACAGTCGAATTCATCCTTGCCTAGATGGAATTAAAATTTAAATTTACGTAGCCAGTTTTTTCTGTAGTGTAAATGGGGTTAAAGTGAACGAGCATCTTTGAAACAATTTGCAGTTATTCAAATTAATCATCAAATGTAAGATTCATTCATATTTGACGAAGAATATAAGAATAGTTTCTAGTCACAACATTTTCTGCGAACGTACGACTTAAAACAAGTAGAGCAGACTGGTTTGAAAACTTTGACCTCTTCTAAGTATTGCTTTTTCACTATCGTAATTTTGCCTAATTTAAGATAAACTGATAACGAGAAGATTTGAAATCATCGTGCCCATGCGTGCAGTCATTACGAAGCAAGGTCTGTATGACAGCTATTTTTCCGTGAAGACAAACTGGACTCAAACATTTAAACGCCAGGTAAGAGAATCTAAAGAATCAAACAGTTCTTTTTTCTTTCGTGTCTATTTTGTGTTCTATTTTGGCGAGCAATACAGGAACGAGGACGGAAGAACTGAAGACGCGATGTAATGCTCAGGTTAATTAACCTGCTTTGATGGTGACATAAGAACTCTTGTGTTTCCACTTGCGTTCAAGTTGATTACGTTGCTCGGTCAATTCAAGCTTTACCAACCTTTGATCCATGAAGTGCCTTAATTTCATTCTACTCTAAGGCGGTGTTTACATGATGCCGTATTGAGATTCGTTCGTGAACCACTTCATTCCGTTTTTCACTGTAACTGTTTACATGACACCTCAAAAAAAAATTTGTTCTGGAATGACTCGTTCCGGAATGAACTCACACGGGTTTTCATTCCGGATTGACACTTTCATTCCCGAACGAAAACTGACCGCAAAACTGTTCCAGCATCATGTAAACGAAGATTGATCATTCAAGAATGAAATGGACGCGAAAGTTATGCTTCTGGTGGACTGAAACGAACAGAGCGTGCGCACTTTCTTCTTCTCAGGCGATTATCTGCTGTCCAATTGCAGGCTCTCCAAAGCTTTCCATTTCATTTCGGACTGAAGTCCTTTGCGGATATTTTTCATGTAAACACAGAATGAATTTTATTTCGTTCCGGAATGAAACTCAAACACCGCCTAAATCTGCCTTCCAGTGGGCCCTATGCAAGACGTCATCCTACTATATCAACCACAATGCTTTTTTTTCTTCTGGATCAATCGTATATTCCCTTCTGAGAATAGTAGAACATTTAATGTCGTTAAGAAAATATTCTGGCACTTTGGTAGTTTGAAACAGGACATGCGAATCGACTATTACGACAGATATATCTCCATTAGCTTGATACGGTTGTGAATTCAAACAAACTAAAAAGTTAATGTCTGGATGGAGACCAACGATAGCTTATTAATCCATAAAATAAGAAACTAGAATTGAGGTAAGAATTCGTTGGTCGAGGGTTTTTTTAAGTTATCTTTTTCATACAAGAGAATTTTCATGCAGTATTTTCATAATTCAAAAAAGGATAATTATTAAATTATATCTGTTTGGTAATTAAAATGGACAATTTTCTTTAACTTGAGCCACTATATCGATTCTGTAGAAAGAAAAAAAAAATTATTTAGTTACAATCTTATTTTGCAGGGGCCCAACAGGTCCATGAATAAGTATGAAACTCGAATCCTTTCAGTCCCAGTCGGTTATGTCACCTAACTTCTTCTTACATAACATACACAAAATACGACTTTTGGTAGTGAGAAAATGAGAATTGATAAACAAATTTACTGAAGATTAAAAATAAAATTCTCACAAAGTTGTTCACTGAATAGTATGGGCTCATTTTGGGAGAATATAACAAAACAACTAGTACCGAAAGGGTTCAGCTAAAACTACATCTTTAACGAGTCTAGTGGCCCATGGCCTAATCTCCAGTTTCTGTAGCGCTAGGCGGAAGATCACATTTGGTTCCTGTTTGAAGGGACACTAATCTATCACAGAGCAGCTCTCAGCAGGCGCTGCTACTCATTTGCCAAACCCGGAAGGAAGGAAAGCTGAGTTAGCTTTAGGGAAGAAAGAAGGTCGCACAAATATTGGAATCTCAGCGATTAACCCTTTCAGTCCCAGTTCAAATATTAAGTTCTCCCAACTTAAGTCCATACTTTTCATTAAACAAGTTTGAGAGAATTTCACTTTTTTCTTCAATAGTTCACTTTGTTTGATCAATTCTCATTTTCTCTTTACCAAATGTCTTATTTTGTATTAGTTATATAAGGAGAAGTCGAGTGTTGATAACTGATTGGGAGTGAAAGGGTTCAACAGGAGGCATTGTGGCTGTAAGGCAGGGTTTTTAGCTCTACCAATCACGCCCGCTCTCAAGTTTTAAAATCAACTTTTAAGCTGCCAGCGTCTGAATTTGGTTTGCGGACAGGGGGCAAACTAATGATGGTTCTGATTACAGGACTCAAAATATATAGGATAAAAAGGATGGGGAAGCCATTTAATTATCTTATTTGAAACTTTTTTATTGAAGCAATTCTAGCGATTACTGTTGATGCAAGGTATTTTTAACTCTTCAAATAATCAAAGTTAAATCAACAATTTTATGTTTGACACAACGATAAGTGCCCTCAGTGGAAGAAAAAGACCACAACAACGGGATCACAACCCTGCTCTTTGCGAGAAACCCCTCGACAAAGTGATTGAGATACTGCCGGGACCTAAGGTTTACCGTCGTTATCCGAGAAGACGTGAAAGTCTAACCATTTGCAGATACAGTAAAACCTGAGTTTTGCGACCACCTTTGGTGCTCGTGAAAACGGTGTGGTCGTTACGGCAGGTTAAGAAATGACGTCATATTTTCATAATAAACAAATTAAAAATACTACGTACGCATATATACTAAAACATAAGACGCGATGAGATCATAGGTATGATGTTTTCTTTTATATTCAGCTTCCGGGTTTCCGGTTTATTTTGACACATTTTATGATTTAATAGTGTATCTTGCAAATTTTATACTCTCATATTCAAAATAATAATACTTGTTTCACAAGCCGTTTCCATTTTAAGAGAAAAGTCGCAGATAACAAGTAAATTTTTTGTTTGGGACCAAACAAAGCGGTCGCTGGTCGCGTATGGCAGGTGGTCGTTCATTACAGGGAAATTTTAACTATAAAGCATCTGTGCCAGGAAATGTGGTCGCAAATGACAGGTGGTCGTAAAACATAGGGGTCGCATAACTCAGGTTTTACTGTATTAGAGCAAAGGCAGCACCTTTTCAATTATTTTAAAGGCCCTCTAGCAAAGCAGTCTGGCGCCTTACAAACTGGCTAACCAGGCGGCGGTCATTTATTAATTTTATTCCGTAGCTTAAGCATAAATTTCACTCGCGACGTTGTTGAAATTTACAAATTAATGTTCGCTAAAGTAAGCTACCGAAGTTCTAGAGTTGGGGAGAAAAATGATGACATTATTATAAATGGTTTTATAGGGAATAATTTTAGAATATAACTTTTTAATAACGATTATATAAACGGCAAACCTGTATTGTTCCTATAACTCCTGATGCCATACTGGAGATCTGAAATTGATATTTTAGTCAGTTTTTACATTCACTAGACACTAAAATTAGCTGTTATCAAAGCGTTATCAGTGGTACAGAAAAGTTGAAAGAATTATGCTTTTATCATTAATTAGCACGATGAAGGACGCGCGGGAAGGGGGGGAACTGGACCTTTTTTGTACCTTATATACAAATCCAAGACCATTTTAAGCTAATTCAGGACTTTTTAAAGCTAATTAAAAAAAATTAAGCTAATTAATTATAATAAAAATAATAATTTAGTTAATGTCAATTGCGAAGGAAGTGGTTGCCCATTCTTCCTAGCCAGAGTCTAATGCTTAATCGCTCGACGGCTCAGATCTTGGCGTGAAGTCGAATTTTCAGAGGGAGAAAAACAGGAGTACCTGGAGGAAAACCCTCGGAGTCAGATCGAGATCGACAAATCTCAGCCCACATGCCGAGCCCAGTAATCGATCCCGAGTCGTAGAGGTGGGAGGCACGATCGATGATCACCATGCCAACCTGACACCCCCAAATTACTGACCTTCTCTCTTATCTAAAACTTAAATACCATTTTTAAACCACAGTTCGATAAAACACATACTTTACATACATACAAGTCAAGTATGTCCTTGTTTGGGTCTACAAAGAAATTCGAGTAAACTTTGATATATCATATCATATATCATATGTCCATATATGTGTTATAGAAAAATTTACTTGAAGCTAAAAATAGGACAGTTGTTTACCTTGCCAGTCACCTTGGCCACACCATCCTTTAACTGACTCAAATCACCTGACGTGAAACTAGCCGAGTAACCTGCGGATTATACAAAATATTTCAGAATTTGCCCGCCCTTTCAACATGTTTGATCTTTCGTTTCTTGAAAAGGACTTTTCACTTTGGGGTAAATATTTATCTAATCATTCAATAACCGCTTCTTATGCAGTGTCATCAATCTACTGACAAACAGACCAGGCAGCTGTCGTTCTAACCCATCAAAAACCTAAACAGTCCGGCAGGAAGTCACATCCTAACAATTTTGGCACGAAAATTCTCTATCGCTTTGCGGCACAGGAAATGTGATTGCAAGACTTAGCTAATACATCCACGGTTTGCATAATGTTTACAAGCCAAACAATTGATAGGTTCTTTTAACCCTTTAACTCCTAAACGTGCCAAAACCGAACTTAACATATGGTACCGAGATAAAGAGTTAAACAAAGAAACCATGTTTCGACTTTGGTTTTAAATCAAAGTAAAGTAGTTTCTTTAAGTTTGGAAAGGTAGCGATGCAATAATAAATGATCATTTCTGCAGAAAGTCATTAATTGTAGTGCAAAAATTGAAAAAAGTACCGTTTTGCGTCGTTTTTGGAACGGGAAAATCAACGATGTTTGGCCTTGGATTTTTTGATGAAATGTTCATTCCCAGCAAACAAAACAGCTTTCACAACAAAATTAAGACCTAGTACTGAGATATAGTGAAGTTTTTTAGCATTTTTTCAGTTTACAGATGTAGCTACAGCCGTTTCTTTGTGCCAATCTTGCCCCAACGTGTTTCCCTGCATTTGGGTCGTGGGATACCACGAAAATTTTCTCAAGCACAGACAGCATTTCCTGCACTAATCATTTTTTTCACTAAGTCTAGAGCCTCCAAGGAGTTCTGCTAAAAGTTTATGCTTGTAGTGTTCCTCGGTCGTCAAAACTTCCAAAAAATGAATTGGCAGCTCAGTGAATTTGCCTCTCTTCGAGCTTCAAAGCCAACTTCTTTTGGCGCCTGTGGAAACCCACCGAGTGAAAATATGCCGTAAAAATCGCTAAAATGTGTGACACCTTGCTAGTTTCTTTCAGCAAGTAAGCTCAAATGCTACCTTCAAGCTTCATGATGCTATTCAGTAGTGAAGAGAGGCAAAAAGGCTTGAGCAAAAATCCACTTTTAACGGCGGCTACAGCAGCGACAAGACACTTCAACGATACCATCACCTCATTAACTGAAAACACGATTCCTGGGGACTACACAACGTGGGATGTTTCTATGGCAATGCCTAATATGGATTAGAGAAAGCCAATTGATTGTTTTCATACAAAAACTCGTTCAAAATCGCAAAACCTCCCAGGGGTTAAAGGGTTAAGTGTAAAATGTGATGTCTTTTAACACGTTTTAATAGCACAGTTTTCTATTTTATGTTTTGCTAGCCTAGTCTTGAGGACTGGATTCTAATATGTTTTGCTAGCCCAGTCTCCAAACATGTTTTGCTAGCCTAGCCTTGAGGAGTGGTTTCTAACAAAATATGACCAACCTTGTCGACTGCGCTTTTGCTCATCATCAAACAGATCAGCACTGGAAATTCCAGTGGAGCCGTGCATGAGCTCAAGTCTTGACTTGACCTTGTAGTCTTCCTAATAAAGTAATAATATTAATTACAGCTAGTGATAACCACAGGTAAAGTGAAAGCTGTTGTACTGTAAACATATCAAACCTTGTAAATGGAACATGTACAGCTTTATAACTGAAAACTAACTAAAAGTTATTCATACATATATATTTTATGCCTAAACTTCAATCAGACATCATTCTACCAGAACAATATAAAGGATTCAATTTTTAAAGTTTGCGACTATCCAGCTAAGAAATAAGCTTATTCTGTTAACTGTAACCATGCAAGCGATTTTAAATAAGAAAATTTCAAAAGAGAAGCAAAAAAACCGGCAAAAATCACAAGAAAATCCAGCCTGCAAGAATACGTTGTTTCGCGTCAGTGATAAATGACCCACCGTTTGATAAGTCAATTAATTGGCACGTTTGTTGTCTGATTATCTGATTGACTAACTGCTTCATTCATTAATTGATTGATTGACTGATCAATTTATCGGGTGATAGAAAGATTGATTGGATTATTCATTCATCAATCAACTGATTGAATGATTAATATATTGATTAATTGACTAATTAACTGAACGATTGATTGATTGATTGATTGATAACTAAAATGATTTGTTGCTGAAATGATTCCTCAGTTGAGTGGCTTATCAATCGATGAGTTGATTGTTTGACTGGATGGGTTAGCCAGCTTCCTGATTGATCGTTAGTTAAAAGATTAATTGATTGATTGGTCTACTGAATGATTGCTCCACCGATTGATTGATTGATTGATTGATTGATTGATTGATAGATAAATACCGGGTAAAAAGTCATTTGACATTAAATAAAGTTTATCCTGATAGTCTTACATCATTCCTATCCCCAAAATATTGTGCTGATGAAATGGACTTGGCATTTCCAAACTTCTTCACAGTCTCATCTGTTGTAAGTATTAAAAAACAATGATGAAATTAATCATTTTGTATAAACTAAAACAGCTTGGGTCCTTCTAGAAGGAAAGCAGAGATCTTAAGAGTGTCTCAGCCACGCTAATTTATATAATCAACACTCAGGGTTCGTCCGCCTTTCTCAAAGCAAAATATAAGGACTTTTTAGGTAAGATTATTGGTTATTGAGGACCTAAGCCATGGGACATCGACCACAAGAAATGACCTAAAACAAGACTTTTTCGATATCGATTTTCCTTGACACAGTTACATAGTTATAGGCATGTTTTAGTTGTTGTTATTCACAGACCTGACACTTAAGTCTATAGAAAGTTCTGCAAAGGTTTCATTTGGCATTACGCAAGCAGAACTATTTCTGTGCACTTTTTATGACAAACTGTATGATACATGCTTCTCGAAGCATCACATAAAGTCGTGTTTCTTATATAATTAAATAGCTTTAGAAAGCTAACAATTCAGCATATGCAAATCTCGTTCAAACAAAATGCCAACCTCAGTGAAAAAGCAAAAATTTACTTTTTAAGGAACATGACTGATTTTTGTAAAATTTAAGGACCTTTGAGGGCTCAAATTTTGGAAAGTGAAAATTAAGGACTTTTAAGGTTTTTAAGGACCCAGTCGAACCCTGAACACAGCAACGTGAGTATAAGGAAATGTTTAAATAAAACCCTTAGTCTGAGCAATTAAACTTTGTTAGAAAAGCTTTAACCCTTTCAGTCCCTGTCAGTTTTCAACACCCAAGTTCTCCTTACTTAACACATACAAAATAAGACATCTGTCAATGAGAAATTGTGATTGATTTAAAGTCATATTCTATCAAAGTTGTTTAGCAAAAAAAGGGCAGAAATTGGGAGAATTTAATAATTGAACAAGGACTGAAAGAGTTGATGATGATTTAGGTTGGCGTAGTGGTCATCAGCCGCAACCTTCCACTTCTTAATAATAGTAATAATAATAATAATAATAATAATAGTAATAATAATAATAATAATTATTATTATAATAATAATAATACTATAATAGCAAAAGATACAAAACGAATTAGTGCGTTTTTTTTCACTTTTCGGTGTCTTCATGACGCCGTTGTCAAGTGAAATGATTATACAAGTGGATAACTTACAAAACCAATCTGAATTAACATAAATGATAACAATAGTTATTGTGCTGTTGCTAATGTCATTGGGAATAAGTCTACGCTCATTCTTTAGATGTTTACTAACGCTAGAAGAGGGAAGTTTGTGTTACTAACAATATCTATTGTTATATTTTCATTTATGTTAATTCAGATTGGTTTTGTAAGTTATCCACTTGTATAATCATTTCACTTGATAATGGCGCCATGAAGACACCGAAACGTCGAGAAAAAAACTCACTAATTCGTTTTGTATCTTTCGCCTTTATAGTATTACGCTTTCAAAGCAACTTTTAATCAATAATAATAATAATAATAATAATAATAATAATAATAATAATAATAATAATAATATTACTTTATCTAAAGAAGGTTTAAAAAGTATTTACAAAATACACCAGTTTAGCAAAGCTAATCTTCCACTGGGCCTTCTATAAAAACAAATATAAATGACTGATAAAAAAAAATTGAGAAAAATTTTAAAATTTATAATAATGTAATTATCATAAAAACATTTGTATAATTCTTTCTTAAAGATACTAATTGATCTAATATTTCTAATATTCACAGGCAATTTTTTATACAAAATAGTTCCACTATATGGAAGTCGTTTTCTAGTTAAATTCAAAGAGTAATTTGGAATACTTAAGTTATTTTGAGGTATTTCTAGTGACTCTTCCTGAAACAGATTTCGGCAAATGAAACATTTTACCTATGTAGTCAGGTACAAGACCATTGATAGCTTTAATTGTCATTACTGTTATTCTGTATTCGACTCTTTAGTGGATAGGAAGCAACCAAGATTCTTTAAAAAGATGGTATAATGGTTTATCCCTAGGTTTATCATATATTAATCTTAAAACTTCGACCTGGGATTGATTCCCAGGTACCACTTGTGGGCTGACTTCAAAAAATATAACAGCTATACAAAATATCCATAAACACATTAATTCATTGTATAATTTTCTTTTAAATATTACATTTGTATATGTTTTAAGTGATGCACGCTCTATTTGATTTGGAATTTGTCTTGTTTTTTTTTTGTGTTGCGCGTGCCACAAATACTGTTTTCATTAACAGAAAATTTAAATCAATTACTGGAAATTTGGGTCGAACAACTCGACGTTACAACTGCTTTTTATTTTTTAATGAATTGTTTTTTCGTATTTTACTAACTATCAATTAGACCACGAGGCCGCATGGACTACGGGACAATAGGCCATGATCCGAAGGCCGAAGAGGCTATTGCCTCGTAGTCAATGAGGTCGAGAGGTCAAATTGTTTTAGTATTTTCCAACATACTGAGCCAAAATTAGATATAAATACATGCTAATTTGGAGATGCTAAACGAGTGAATTTTCCCCTTTGCAACTCTAGATCTCGTTTGTGTCCGTAAAAAAATCTATGAAAAACTAGTAATATCTCTGTTTTCTAATGATTGTAACTTACCATTGGATATTTTCATTCCTTACTTACTAGCTTTTTTTGTCTTCTCGGGTATTGAACTATCTAGAAGTTCTTGTAAATAGTTACTTGACACTTCCACAAAACGCAAATAAACCGCCATTTTTTTTTTTTTGCAAACTCGTCACGTTGGACTATCACGAATAGACCGAGGTTAGGGAGCCAATCAGATTGTAGTATGTGTAATAGTCCTTATACTGGAAAATACTAACACTGTTTAGTCACTGTGCCCACTCAGTGGGTGGTTCCACCTGAACTGTTCTTCAATTTCTACAGGATCAATGGAGCCGAAACCAACTGTAGCATTGGTTTAAGCATCCTGCTGATAAAAAGTGACCGTTTCACTATAATTTTTGTTTCAGCAGCATTTGAGTTATATCAATTCAGCTTTTCTATAAACATTAGTTTTGGATTATATTTTTTTGTTTTAATATAAACAATATACCGTTAATTAACAAAATTTAGAGCTTTTACGAGATATTTTTACCACGAGACTACCTGATGTCGTTATATCTGCCTCCTTCCTCCGACTTGACCTGTGAAGAAGATAAAAAGATTAATAAATTTTTAATAAATTAATATTTAATTAATCAAAATTAATTAATTAATTAAGTAAGTAAGTAATCAAATTAATTAATTAATATTTGATGCGTGAATTATAGCAGTTACGCTGCATTACACTCTTGCTGTAATACTATTATCTTTTAGAAGAATAAGTAAATTTATAACTTTAAACATTTTCCATACAATTCCAGAGAAGTTATGTCGTTCGGAATATCGTCCGAGAAGGTAAAATTTGTAGAACTGTTCACCATAGGCAGATAAATCGAAAGGAGCAAGAGAATTTGGGGATATCTGGTAAGAATGACCCGCTTTTCAACATATGGAAAAGGAAAGTCTTTTTCAACTTTCAGTTAAAATCGTATAAGAATACTCTCTCCAAAATTACATTACCCCATTTGGGCGATGGAGTAAGCGCCCATTCCTCTTACAGCACTAAACTGACTCCTTGACACATGACATTAAGGCCTCCCCCTCCCCCCTCCTCTTCTTCTCCCTCATTTACTTGCATGTTTGACGCTCAACCCTGACAGTCAGTCAAACCCCTCTCGAAAACTTCAGGGAACACCAAAAATATATGAAGCCATTCTGATTCCAAACTGGAGCAATATATTTTTAATCTTTTAAATTCCCAGTAATACAGTTTTTGCAAACACTTCAAAACTTCCATTCTCCCAAATGTTACACAAATAGCAAAATGTACAACAGTAATCTTAATTCATTCTATACCAAGTAATTGCCATCAAAAACTCAGGTTGTCGAAGTGGTCATCAGGCTAGGAAGAATGGGTGACCAATTCCTTTTCAAATGACGTTAAATAAACTACAGTAGTTCTATTTACCTATATTATTTCTACTTACAGAACCATCATCCAACAAAATTATCATTGCCGCTATAACACTGCTACCATCATCACCAGCAAACACTTCTAACCACTGCCATCACCATCATCATCATCACTATCATCATTGTCACCATCACCATTATCATCACATCATCATCATCATCATCATCATCATCACTTTCATCATTATCATCACATCATCATCATCATCACATCATCACCATCACAATTATCATCACACCATCATAATCACATCATCATTATCATCACATCATCACCATCATCATTATAATCACCATCATCATCATCATCATCACATCATCATCATCATCATCGATATTATCAATGCGTACCTTTCTTCTCTACTGCTCCTCCTCTCCGATGAAAATGAACTTTCATTCCTAACAATGATAAGCGAAAATGAGCATTTGTATCAAGATATATTAGCAGCTAGGATTTTTTATTATCAGGCTTTTCAAAAAGTTGGAATAAAGAAGTAGTCCGCTGCATTGTTATAACATAAATAATTTTGAAAAATAACTTTCCAAACACCTAAAATTCTGCGATCTGAGCACAAAATTGCAACTTTTTGCCTTTAGAAAACGTCAAAGTGAAATTGGCAGTATTGTAGAGGAGTTGTTGTAAATTAAAACATGTTTCAAATATAAAATTAAGCAATGTGATATTTGTGAACCCATGGCATTGTTAACAGAATTTGCGCTAAATGTCACTTCTCTAAAAAAATGCAAACTCTAGTTTTTGCTGCTCAACTTTAAATCACAGAAAAAAGGCATTTTGTGCTTTTTGCCAGTGAATTAGTGTTGATAGCTCATTTAGCAACCAGACAGCCGCTTGTGTGAAGCCTAGCAATTGCTGACATAGTGTAAATGGAAAGTTGAGTCAACTTAGGTAAAAAAAAAATTGAGCCCAAGACTGAACGCTTGGATTACAAAGACCTTACAAACGACGCATCAAAGAAAATGGGATTTTTCACAAGGAAGATGAATCTTAACCATTTTACTACACTTGTTTTAGGGTTCTTACAGCTTCCAACAAGAGAAATTAAAGACTTTTTCTACACGCAAAATTCGCGTTTTATGCTCCCCCAAGTCTCGCTCGCATGATGTAGTGAAACATTATATTGTCTGCAGGTCAACCCAGAATTACGAGCTAAAACGTTTTTTTCATGCGTAAAACTTTGCACTGTACCTATCTGTTCTGTCCCAGCTGTTGGAAAAGGGGCTGTCATATCTGTAAACAAAAATACAAGAAATTTACTTCAGAGAACAAGAAACTTTTTTGGGTTTATTAACACAATTAAAGTTTGTGGTAGACTCTAAACTCTGTCATATCTTCTGATCATTATCTTAGTTTACCATCCCTAGTTTCTCACACCTGGGGTTGGACGTGGTATGAGTTGCCTTCACTGTTTTATATCCTCTGTCATATCTTCTGATCATTATCTTAGTTTACCATCCCTAGTTTCTCACACCTGGGGTTGGACGTGATATGAGTTGCCTTCACTGTTTTCTATCCTCTGTCATATCTTCTGATCATTATCTTAGTTTACCATCCCTAGTT